>CM052242.1:6253878-6353515 GCA_028455795.1 Lasioglossum marginatum
GACTGAGACAGCGTTGCCAAATTTTCCATGTTCCTGTACTAGAGACAACCCTGACCATACGCACTTATCGCAGCTATACCAAACAGCATAGTGTATAGATCAAGTTCGAGAAAGATGAAACAAAGAGTCTTACGAAATAACGGAGACGAGTGTGCATCAAAGAGCGATTTAAACCGGCAACAAAAGCGGCGGAGAGTCCTCAGCCTGGTGGAAGATAAACCGGTCAGCCCTCCGATTATTCTCATTACGCGTCGTTAAAGGTTTTCTCGTCGAACGGTACTCCGGCATCAGGAGATCGGTTTTTCAGCGGCGCGAGGAATATCAAATTAATTCGATTGCTGTTTAAAGCGCGTTCCGGTTCGCAGAACCTTCGCAGCTAATTTCCGTGAACTTCGACTTTCGAAATTCCGGGCGGGGATCGGTATCGTATCATCTCCGGCATCGGAGATCCTGCATTAACGAAGAATTCCGTAAAGCTCTCGAAAAGATCGATACGAACGGTGGAATACACATACACAGCGATAGGGAGAGAGGAGAGCGTTTAAGACTCTGGAGCACGCGCGAACGCGGTCAGCACGAAACGATTTTAGTTCCTGCGCTCGTCGGCTGCCGCCGCGCCGCGGCACTTCTTCCTTCGTGTCTTTCATCGTTCATATCCTCCTTTTTGTAGACCGGCGACTGCCAGGATACTGGCACTCGCACGGATTCGCAAGATCGTATCGTCCAGTTCGCTTGGATTCCGACTTAGTAGCGAACCACTGCCGGATCGTTTATGGGGTTTTGACGGGTGTCGAGATCGCCGCCGCTGCGCCGAGATCATCGCCGATTCGAAGATCGATAGCCCTAGAACACGATCCTGGTACGCGCAGTCCGCTATCGTCTCGAACGGTTTTGACAAAGTCCATCGCACAATGTTGTCCAATTTATATGTTGTCCAATACAATTTATTCACAGAGTCACCGAAGACTTCTTTGCATTGTCAATGAACATGGCTCTTGTTCCATTTTTAAGTGCATTGATAAATAGCAGAACTTCAGGATCATGCTCCTATGTATAACATTGCACTTAGCATACGTTAAAGCTACCAAACACAAAAGATTAAACTTAATTAATCCTCGGACAACGGACGATTTTTATAGCTATATAATTGGCAATGCTTAGGACCGTTCACAGCTTCAATCAATAATTTTTAAAATTTTACTTTTGTTGATATCCCGTGTATACACATTAGTCTTTCCGATATCCTCAATGAAACAGCTATTCAGTTAGTTTAATTGCCACAAATTGAATACTTAAATGACAATTTTGACGTTCCCGGTCGAAAATGACTCCGGCACAGCACTCGGAGGGTTAATTGTACGGCTTTCATATGTGCTTAAATAAAGAAGTCAGTTCAGTCATTCTCTGTGAATTATAAAAATAAAAAAGTCAATTCAGTCGTTCGCTTAAATTATAAAAATAAAGAAGTCAATTCAGTCATTTCCCGTGAATTATAAAAATAAAGAATCTCTATAAAAATTGATACTCAAGGACTTACAGGAGTGCCCTGCGAAACAATAAATTTTGTATCAATACCCGAAACTTTCTACGACGTTCAATAACATTGCGGTCATCCATAGCCCCAGCCAGTGTCGTCAGGGGAAATTGAGGGGAATACAGTTATCCTCTCTCTGCCAAAGGATTAGTCACGTGACATTTTGACACATGCGCAACAGAGACGGGAAGGGTGGAGTGGAAGACAAGTTCCAAATATTCTTGTCTTAAATATCAAGTCGTAAATTAATTTAGAATTGTGCAAGAAAGTATGGTTTCAACCTTTGGCCATTTGTCAACAAGATAGAACCAGTTTTGTAGACAAACTACCCGGGTATTCAACATAGGATCTGTTTTGCTTATTTTCCGTGGGTAAAGAATTTTCGCGAGGGATCGAAGCGAAAAACGCGCACGAGGAACGAATGCGTCTCGAGTGCAGGCAAGAACGAAAGGAAGGAGAAACACAGGGACCCGTGGAGCAGCGTGGTTTTCAGCTCGTGATGTCCCGAGGCTACCGCAGCTAAACACGCCCATACCGGTCACCGGTGAAGCTCTACCCAACGGAATTATTCGCTGAATTTATTTACTCCCTCGTGACCCCGAGAAAACTAGCTACGAAGGGCCGCCAGTTACCCGGGAACCGGTCGAACGCGCGTATCGACTACGCTCGAAATTGATACCCCGCTCGCGGGGAAACGTGGATTTTCGTGATGAACGCGATCCCGCAATATTTCTCGCGGTCCCCTGCGCGGCGGGGCCGAGATTAAGGCCCCCAGGGCCCCACAGATCTGAACTTGAGAAAGTCGCTTAACACGCTGAACGATTTCAAAAGTTTACGGTTTAATCGCCTCGCTGTTGTAAACGGCGCCAATCCGTGACCCCACTGTTCCAGCGACGACAGAAATTGAAGTCGCTCTGTGATTTATCCACATTTTACTCTCTATTGTTCTTTGGAAAATATTTATGAACGCCATTAGGTGAACACCGTTTCGGTGCTTTGATTCATTAGACTTTCTATTTAATATTTCAAATAGAAGTTCCTTGGGTGGTAAATATTTCTTCTATTATACTTCTCAATGCGAGGATAGCACCGTGGGATCCACGGGGAAAATTGTTATTTTTTTGTTTAACAATCTCTTTGGCACAGACTTTCCTAAATTATACATCGAAATGTATGTAAATGAATTTTTACAGAATTTTAGAAAGACTCCAGTATGATACTCTGTAGCCTGAATAAAGATGGCACCACTCAAGAATTAAATTTTCGTAAGTTAGTTTAAATAAATTCTTCTCTGTAGTAGTTCGTGATGACAGAGAAGTCCTCCGACCATATCTGGATGCTGAAATTTTCAATTAACGGCGGTCGTTAGTTGTGTCCGGAATTTGTTCAACTTCCTTCACGTTTAAGGAGCAATATACGTCGATAATCCATATATTTGCAACGGTACACTAAATATCAATAAAATACGTAATCATAATATATTTATCATTTTTATGCGAAGCAGATGAAACTATATGCCCCGCGTTATTGACAGTAAATTTACCTCGCATCGAAATCACCGAGCCCGAACCTGTATCGGGTTATATCATAAGGCTTCTTTATGCTGCCATTATGTTCGCATTAAATATTCTGGTACACGATATAAAAAGCTCGTAATCGGTTAAATGCTGGCTGAAAATAAATTATTTTTTGGAAATTGAAAAGCAGTACAGACTCGTGTGACATAATTTATCACGTGCGAGAATAATTTTCGACGTTTCATACAAACCAGGACAAACATGAATTCATTCTTTATTAACTTTTCCTGCTTCTCGGACCTTTGAATAAATTTCGCTCACTAAACTTCGCGCTGTTTTCTATTTGTGAAGATTAGAGTTGTCACTCTCTGGCACGTGGTTAATAAAATTGTAAAAAAAACTTGTAAATTGTTAAAATAATAGCGTTTTTCTATCATTTAAATTAACAGTTCTCAACAGGAAGATCCTCTAGAAATGTATATTAGTTTTGTTTAGTAGCTTCAATAGATTGATAATATAATGTAACAGTATTTTTCAATTCATTGTTTGATATTTCATTTGCTTGTTATTTTGATAAATGCATAAAATCCGCAATGTAATTATCCACAAATTTCATGGTTCATTTTTTGTGTGTAATTATGGAATGTATTGCTGCTAGTATTTCCTCGTTACAATTACTGCTCGCCTAACGTGTCCGGCGCGTCGGTAAAGTTAATTAACGCGTCTTCACGCTCGAGAACCCCGCGAACGTTCATCTTTCCACGCCTAACAAGCATTCGATAGCCGTTTAACCCGCGAACGGGGATCATAGAGCACAGCGGAACGATCATTTCCATCGCGGCACGCTTACGGTAAACTTTCGATCCTGTTCTTCTGTTTCTCCTGTGTCCTCCCTCTACCTTCCCCTTCAACGAATCCCCCACGCTCCCGCCAGAGCCCGGTCACGTGACAATTCGAGTCAATTCCCCTGATCTGATCTGATGAAATAAATTAATTTAGCGGCGAATAGGTCATAAAAAAAGAATTAGATCTCTTTAGCGGGACATCTGTGAACTTACAATGACTGCGTAAATTTCAACGTAATTCAACATAAATACACACACACAAAATTTCAACATAAATGTTGCTTTGTCCCTCTACTTGTCTCATTAATAGACTGCGGATCTTTATGCAAAATAAAAATTATCTGCATCGATTGCAAGAAATAGAAACTAAATTTAATGTTATTTCTTCCCTTAATGATTTTAATTGATGAGAAATCATATATCGACATCTTCAATTTGGAAAATTTTTCAACAATTTTGAATTTCATCTACTCAACTTTCCTATAAATGCATAAAGATCAGCAGTCTGCTCATTAATAGACTGCGAATCGTGGTGCAAAATAAATATTGTCTCTATTAATTGCAAGAAATAGAAGCCAGATACGAATTTCCATCTTTTTTTAAAATAATTTCAAGAAGTTGAAAGTTACACATTCATATCCTCTAATTCTAATATTACGTGACTAATCCGGTACTGGCAGAGAGAGAGGGTAACCTTTTCCCCTCGATTCGTACTTACTCCTTCCTCTTCTCCGAGCGAGAGATATTGTACCGTATGAAAAGAACGAAAAAGGATCGGATCGAACCCCGTGATAGGACCCCGGCGCGGTGCTTCCCCAGATTCCTCTACGCCGGGGTAAAAAGCCGCGGGTCCCTTTGGGGACCAACGTTGAATAATTTTAACGAGCCACTCTTCCCGATTGGCCGAGATTCGACTTCATAACTTTAATTGGCAGCCGAATATTTGCATGCCGACCCGTCGACTCTCTTCCATTTTTCTCTTTTTCGATCGGGCCCCACGGCGACCGTTTCCTCCTTTTTCGACTTATCGACTTCGAACCATAATTTATGAAACGTCGCTTGACGCAACGAGGATTTAGATGCGAGTTAAATGATCCACTTGCCGTCGGGGAAAAATGGGGAGAAGTCACCTAACGCTGGCACTTAATGGTGTACAGTGGTGTCTTATCAAATAATTGAAACATAACGAATTGATTGAACCGTAAAATAAAACATATTTTAAATTTCCGTAAGATAAAACAAAATTCCACAAAATGAAGAACATGAAAACTGTGACACGAGCACAGACCTTAAAAAGCATTCTGACAGCTGAAGAAGTTGTATGCGTAATTTTCTTATAGAGGAATATATACAAATTTATTAATTTTGGAAAACAATTTATAAATAATACCCTACGTTTAAGTTGAAATTATATGTACAATTTAATTTATACAAAGTTTAGCGAATTCATTGAAATAAATTACAAAATCATTTAATTCGTAAGCTAAGGGCTAAGATTATAAAGAAAATAAAAAAATGTGTAAATAGACAAACGGAAGGGATTATCAAGTAAATTTAAAGTAAGTAAAATCAAAATAATTTCTACATAAAAAATTAATGTAGATAAAATTATGGTAGACTAACCTCATAAATACGTTTCTTCGGATTATTTCGTTTATTTAGTTGGATACTCAAGAATAAATATCTAGAATGTATAATTTTAGTATCCCCTATATGTTCAGAAAATTTTTTCTAGTTTTTTTTGCCGCGCAGAATTTGCTACGTAATCGACGACTGTTCAGTTGCATGCGCGCGGGTCCATTATTCGGACTTCGAAGAGATTCGGCATGATTTACCGACATCGGGGTATATTAACAACCTAATCACATACAATGAGATACACGATGATCCTCGAACGCGATTGTGGGATCAGAATGACGCAGATTTTGAACGTACCGTGATTTTCTTTTTTATGACTCTCATTGTAATGGTAATCCCCTGGCCTGCACGAAATGCATTTTCTTCGAACAGCTGTCAGAGGATCGGCCAATGCTCTTTCTATCTCGTTCTCTCTCCCTCTCACTCACTCGCTCTTCCAAGTGCGGTCGAATGGATACTTTGGGTCAAGCGAGCCCTGCAAAAAGGGAAGGAAGAGAGAGCCTGTTGTACAAAAGGAAAAGACCAACTGTCAAAAATCCCACGAGGAATCTCACAATAATATTTGCTCGTTCTTGCCAACTAAAAAAAAAGGGAAACTATAATAGCGATAAAAGAGCTTTTGATTATAACAAGATTTTCGTATTTGTATTTATTTACAGTATATATCCATCATATACATATTCATATTTGCAATTTAAGGTAAAATTGAGTTGGATGAAATTTAGTCGATATATTATTTTCAATCCAATAAGATTATTAATTGACTCTCACGTTAGTAGACAGCGAATCTTCAGTATTTTGAAATTCTTCTAATATTTTAACTGTTTTAAATTACACCTACTCACATTTTTATCATAAATGCATAAAATCCGCTGTCTACTAATGGTATTATAAGAAACTTTTGAACCAGCCCAATAATTTCCAAACAACCTTCGCAAGGTAATGTGAGGTCTTAGAGACCCCAGCTTCAGATTTTTGAAAAGAATTTTTATATGAATAAAATTAAATCTGTTTGTTTACTAGAAACTTGCTTTGTTCGTATTAGTGATCGAAACCGTGCGCCGAGAGCATACTCTATTATTTTTATTAAATATTTACGATCGAGAAATAACAAAACAATTATGTTTACTAGAAAGTAAACACAGGATAAAAATCCTGTGGTATTCTTTATCCCAAATTTATTAAAAACGAGGCTATTTATGAAATTCATTTGTCGGGGTCTAAGAGACTCCACCTTACTATTTAATGTGTTATTAGACCTTACCTTGCGAGGGTTAACTGTGTTAAACAACTGTCTACCTTGCATTAATAGAGAAGATACATTGTTACCAATTTCTATTCGCTCACCTTTGAACGGCTGTTACAGAAACTTATCGAATGAAGATGATAGGTTTCCGGTAAACGGTATATCGCCGTAGGTCCATTCGAATATTGAAAAAACGGATTTCAGACAAGAAACGATAGTTCTCGAGGTACGTACTCGGATCGATCGTTCGAGGTACCGAGAGCCGAAGGTACTCGTTTCGCAGTCCGGCTATCGCGGATCGTGCGCCCCCGGGGGTGTCATGATAATTTTACAGAGACAATGGGCCACTTTCTTATTCGCTGCCCCCTCGGAATCGAAGATTATTACACGTTGCCTGGATCGCAACGATCACGAATTAAATTTGAATCCAGGTAGGATTTCCTCCGATCCCTACTTCTTGCGTTATACCCTTGGGTAATTCAATTTTTATTACGTTCTTGCGTCACTGTTCGCTATCACGGAAATGTGGACGAACTACTCGGCAAATACCAAACAGGAAAGGACATTTTCAATATATTTTACAGAGTCATCGATTATTTAAAAGAGAATTAAACCTATATTTAAGTCTTTCATATCTTCAAACGTATAAGATGAGCAGCTAGATAATAATAAAAATATTTTTCGAGTTTTAATAGACTTCTCACGCACTGGATATAAGATTGCTTATTATTCGTTATGTGGATTTGGCCATCTTGCAGAAAACACACCTGTTTAAATCACAGTGTGGTTTAAGACTTCGGGAAATGTTGTTCAGAATGACGATCTTGGCGATATATTTGAAGCTCATTGAAATCGGAGAGTCTTCGTTCGTCCTGGAGACAGCCGAAATTGACTTCGCAGCTGAAGCGACACTCCTCCCGTCATATTTTCGCCTGTATCAGCATTCTAACGCCGAAATAAAAACTGTATCATCTCGGGAATCGGAGATTAAAAGGGACTTGGAGGAGCGTTAAGAGTCGTTAAGCAGTGGCCGAACGATCGCGGCGTAAGCGTCACGCGGGCGTAAAGATGTCCGATCGACATACTTTGTGGCACATTATGTAAATCGGAAGCTGCTCGGAGGGATCTGAAATCTCGACGATGATCGTACGGAGGCATCGATACGATATACGCCATTCCCACGACGGGACGCGAACGGGATCCGCGAAACGAGGTAAAGGAAGCGCCTTAAAATTCCGGCTAACGAAGTCAGCGGCGAACCCGGGGTGTGTATCCGCGCTAATGAGAAGAAGTGCGACCATTCGATCCAGCCAGAGAAAAAACCAGACCCTCGTTACCGTCTACTAATTACCTTTTACGTTTCTTTCGCCACTACCTCATTTTCTCGTCATCTTTGTCGGGTGGCCGCCATTTCTGGACTTATTCGGGCCTGGGCCCGTTCTTGCCCCGCATACTATCGTCCTCTCGGGAAGAAATCGAATCGGGAGAGGCAATTAATTGATACGTCGACCTCGTGTTTCGTGCGGTGTCGTTACCCCGAAACGAGCCGATTACAAGCGGATTCTGCACGACCCGCTTAATGCTCGCCATGAAATCGTACGATCTGTCGATCGGAGAAACAGGCCTGGATCGTTTCGGACCAGGTGACTGCTGCTGCTGCTGCTTCAGAGATACCAGCTTCCCTGGAAACTGTTCAGACGTGTCCAAGTTTAGCTGCTGGTGGGGTCCGCCTGCTTGCAGGTGAAAGATACAATTTATGTGCTCGATATGAAATTCGGACCGGGCTGCCAGGATTCGGAGCTCGGAATAGCCTCCGCGCGAATCACGACTGGACCAGTCCTTTTTAGGGTCCTCTAGTGATAGACATCCGAGATAGCGAAAGGGAGAAATGAAAAATTCCTCCATTATTTGTTAATTACTCTCCAGATATCTTCGGATTGATTCCTCATTTTAAAGATGTTTGTTCCGCAAAATGTTCCTCGAGATACTTCAAAGTATATGGAGCTACAAAATCTAATCGTTCAGAAGAAATTCAAGAAAGGTGTTCCATTGATCGTGTGATGAATAGACCGCGAAAAATGCATTTATGGGAAGCATGGCCACGCACAATTTAAAGCAGTGGACATGTTAAAAATATCTAAGAACATTAGTATAGTAGTATATTATACTACTAGTAGTAGTATATTAGAACATTAGTATATTAGTTTCAGTTTAATAGGATGATTGAAAGAAGAATACAATTTTTATTTGGCTCCAGCGTCCTGCAATCAATGCGAACATTTTTTATTTTGTATAAAGATCCGCAGCGTAGTGATGAGTAGACAGCGCAAAATAAAAATTTTCTACCTGAATTGCAACAATTTGGAGTGAAATGGAAATTGATTTTCTTTCTTAATGTGTTTAGTGGGTTGAAAATAATACAACAGTATTCTTAAGTTTTTTTAATGTGTATACTATTTCAAATTACGGCTACTCATTTTTGTCATAAATGCGTAAACTCCGCTGTCTAGTGATGAGAGATTCGAGCTTACAGTTAGTTACGTTACGAAATAGACACGCATGGAACACCTAACCCTTCAATCCGCGAAGCTGGTCCTTCAAGTGTAAATGATCGAAGCCTCGAATGCGGGAGTTTCCAAAGCGTCCCTTTCGAAAAATGAACCACACTGCAAGAGAACAGGCTGGTGACAGAATACAAGTGATAAGAAAATCTGCGAATCGCCCGAAAACCGTAGGATCTGTGTAGGACTTGGGCCAGGTCCGCGTCGCGGCGTCGTGAGTCTCACGGTTGCTCGATGCTGGAGATTAGTCACGACTTAGGGAACGGAAAGTAAATCAGGCCCTCGCCCGTTGACATGTTTAGCCAGGTCCAGGATTCTCCTGGGGCCTCTGATGCTCTCCGTGGGCCTTGCTGACGATGATGGCGATGCCGATAGCGATGCTTATGCCGCCGGTAATGGTGATCTCAGCCGGTTGCCGGCGACGATGGCGGCGGTGCCGGTGGTTCCTCGCGTTGCACCCGTGATAAATCACCGGCTCTACCGTCGTCACAATCCCGCGGCCATTAATCTCGATAATTGAATCAATATCTGTGATATCTCCTTGTGTATCCGGGCCGGCCTCATGGTAATTAGCCGGCCCCGTCATAAATCATGCCCTCCGGGGGTCGAAGTGCGCCATGGAGGAAGAAGGGGAGGGCCACCGCCTCTTTTCGGACCCCGTGTGTAACCACGGTGGTGAACCATGCTTATTCCGCGTTATGGAAATAAATCGGTTTGCGACCGACAGACCTCATGGTCAACTCCTGGTGTACCCGTAACATTCGAGGGTCCCAGTTGCTGCTACCACACCAGGCTGTTATTATAAACCTCTTTCGAAGCCGGGCGATAGTCGATGAATCTTTCTTGTCTCAAATTAGCTGCATATTTACCGCCGTGAGAGTACGTAACCGTAAATGGTATCAGGTTTCCATTCGTTCTTGCGCGCGTCGCCTTTAATTGGCATACTCCCACTTTACACACCTCCAATGAAAGTGGTACTGAACAGGACTCCAGCAAGTGTAGAACACATTTTGGCTTCGGGTCTGTCATGGGCTGCATTGGTGCTGAGGCGTTCGCCTTTGAAACTTGATTTGATCATTTTAGTCGCAACCAACGAAAGCATCATAGTATATTGTTGTGTGTAGACTGCAGATTTTATGCATTCATAAGAAAACTGAGCTGATCAAATTTATAACAAACATCAATGAAATTGAAGACCATCGTCCTATTACTTATTTTTATTTTGCGCAAATATCCTGCAATCTATTGTATTTATGTGACATTTTTAATTGCTCTTTATTTTCTCCCTCTTCTCGTGCTCAAGGACTATACAATCTCCTATGAGATGAAACCATGAAAACAGGATTTTTTAATAAAAATTGCAAAGTTTGATTGTACGCGACACAATCTTCCTCAATTTAATGAGGATCATATTCGTATATCGTATTCGTAAGACAGATCATAATGGTTCTCTCAAACCCATCGCTACCACTGGATCGGATCAGGTTCGTCTCGAAGCCATCGTTGGCAGCACCGGTTCATCGAGAGAAGCACGGTGATTCATAATAAACCGCTCAATGCCAGCAGAGTTCACTGTTTTATCGAGCACGTATAGGAATCCGCCGACGTCTCGGGCCAACGTGGGTCACGTCGGCTTAATCAACCGATCATTATCACGGGTTTGCGCTATAATGACTGAAAGAGCCGGCGTTGTCCGCGCTTTATCGCGAACAACGGTTCAAGGCGTGGTCGTTCGCCAGCTGCGACTTCCATTATTCGAGGAATCGATTAATTAACGGTCACCCGCTAATGATCGACAATAGCGCTGTGGATTTTGCGCGCACGCGAGTTCCTGAAACCCGTGGCCGCGATAAGTCCCGTCATTCAGCAAGCATTGCACAGATTATAATGAACTATCTCACGTGCTCGGTAATGACTGTGGAGCGAGTTAAATAACAGGAATTATATGTTGCTTTAATGGTTTTTAGAATTTTTTCAAGATTTTCTAAAATCTTGCAGTGATCTGGGGTGATCGTCCAAAGTGGGACTTCTTTCCCTATTTACACAGTAATGTGCAACATAAGACATGAAAAAACATTTTATTCAAATCTTTAAATTTAGAGTATATTGTTAGTGTTAAATTACGTATGATTAGCTGAATACCGCGCTGAAACAACGAGCAACTTTTAGTTGCTGAAGAAGTCGCTGCTTTCACCAAATAAAACAAGAAGACAACAAGATGCGACGGAAAGTTGTCTATCGGTACCACCGAATTTCGATCACAAAATTGCATAATTTAACTAATTCCTATGTCCGAGTCGTCGACTGACATTCCGATGACCGCCATAACGGCGTAACAAGTACGTTCCGACGAAACGTACGACCGATTGGCCCAGTATTCGGTGGATTTTTGCGAAGCTCGGCGCAACTGTAAATTCGTCGATGGATTTATCAGACTTCTGGGCCGGCTGACTAATTGACGGGACAAGATACGCGACTCGCCGCATGGTCGCTTCTTCACGTCCTCGTTATCTGCTCGCGAAGGAAATCGTTTCCTCCGAAGGGGGGATCCTCTCGAAAGTGCGCCCGGGACCGATTGTGGAACAAGCCGCCGTCTTAATGAGCCAATTATTTAATTGCTCCCGCGCTCCTCTGCCCTCTCTCTCGTGCGCGCCCTCGCCTCGCCGGACACGAACCCGTCGTGTTTCTCGAAAAAGCCAACGATCCTCTCCGAAATTGTTTCGTCGCGTTTCTGGGCCCGTCTCCCGTAGCATCTCCTTCGAGATTACTGGCCCAGCGGAGGAGCTAATCGAAATTCCAGGCTTACTCTCGCCGAGGAACTCGACCGGCCAGTTTCTTCGAGAAAAACGGCGGACACCCTTATTCGCTAATTACGGGACGCCGGGACGCGGAAGTCGAGAAAACGAGGATTTTATTTCGCCGATTCGACGGTATATTATACTATCCCGTCGGTGTATACTAGGAGCACAATCGCTAGTAGTAAAATCGTGACGGTCCTTTTTCCGACATCAACGATACGAATTATCACGTCGTAAAACAATTTACGGAACATTTTCTAGGTAACTGTAATACACAGTTTTATTTATTTTTCACGGAGAAATTAAAGGAGAAATTGCCAGATAAACTGCAGAGCAGGGATCAAATTCGCACGAGTTTATATGGCGAGCTTAGAACCATTATTCTTGGTAATTAACAGTGGCACAGCTGTAATGGTTTGCAACAATTCTTTTAGTTAGTCGTCTATCTCGTATCAGCAATGGATTCTGGCTTTCTGACTCGAATCGAGGGGAAAATGTCACGTGACCGGACGGAAACGTGGGGGAATAGCGTCGTAGAAGGGGAAGGTACAGTGGGGAGACTTAATCTGGCGACTCTGCTCACGCCTTCGTGTGAACGCCATTTTTGAAAAGCTATTCTAGAATATTTGTAATACATGGACCACCCAATGGTCCGCAGTTAAATGACAAAACACCTAAATCATCTTCTATTTTCTGCTTGCTTTGCATAATCGTACGTCCACATGTCTGACTTTTTCATCAATCAAGGACAACCTATTACAGTAATGGCTGCGTGTTAAATCTGCGGTTGTAAAAATAGATTTTACGATGGATACGAGCACGATCATGTTACGGTCCTGTATGCAAAATAGAATTTGTCAGCGTTCCTGATTTCGCTTGCAAATGATTTTAATATATTAACGTCGAGGGACGAACGATATTAAATTCAATAGTACAGTCATGTTTCGTATAAGACACAGATTTAACATTCTGTTTTTAATATTTAATATGGGTACACGATGCATATAAATTTTCTCTTATAAGTTAATGGAGACAATTCTACTCGTTGGGTTAAAAATTGTGCAATATTAAAATAGTGCATAATTTGAAATGATAAATTGCTGTCGAAAATATTATAATTTATTATCAGGAATATCTTTCTTTTTAAAACTAATGCGTCACACGATCCAAAAGATTAGGATTATAAATGAATTTGTATAGCCGACAAAATATTTCCACCTTATGGTACCTGTATAGGGTTATAATTTCTGTCGTAATCACGCACATGGGGTAGGAATATTGTTCATCAACGGAATAGAAGTAGCGCGATGAGGATCTGGATGTAGGGGATCTGGATGAACTCATCAAGGACACGATTCGGTAGAATCTCAATTAAGGCTAAATTGCCCCCACGCGGGGAGAAAATAGAGTGTGAACGGGCCTGCATACTGAGCGGCCGCGGATAGTGTAGAACTGCGGAGGAGGATGAAGGAAGAGGAACATGAAGGAAGATTCTTCGAGTTCACTCCGCAAATGGAAGTCGAAGACCCCGACTGCAAAACGGCATTCCAAACCGTGCTTGATTGGTTTTGGCCACGTTGCGCCGCCTTTCTGGGGGTCAGGTCAGGTCTGCCTCTTACGTGACTCTTCCTCCAAGCTGAACATGTCGGTCGGTTACGCTAGCACTACCCTAATGTAGGACATTGTCCCTCCTCATTACCACTTGGACCGTCCACCCACAACCTTTCAAATCCTCGGTTTGTTCGTCAAACGGAATCTTACAAATTTTATTTATCGAATAATGCATTTAATGCATTCAAATTATGCATTTATGTTAAGACTGAATTGGTAAAATATCAAATGGAAGCATTAAAAATATTTAAGAATTATATTAAAATTATTGGGGAGAGAACAAACTTCCCACTTGTTTCCTATTTCTTGCAATTTAATTTCCGCCGTTCGACTCTCGTTTGACGCTCATTTTTAATTATCTTTATTAAATCAATTTATTAAATATTGTTATTTCTTAATGGATTCCTTCACATTAAAACAATTTACCCTATTAAAATTGTTGATATAAAACCTAACCTAACCGTTTTAATATTAAAATGTATAATGAATTTTCAGGGTCGAGATTTTCCCATTTTCTGTTTTCAGATGCTGTAAAATATTTAATTTCTTCCTGTACTTGTTGCCTATATTTTTTAAAATATTAAGTTATAAATGAAGCACTTCAAAGTTCATGGTAAAAATGTAAATATCATCCTTGAATCTTTCGTGCAATTTTCCGAGTAGCGTTTTCTTATTTTTCCTACATTCAATATCCTTGTTCAGGCAGTCTCGACTCGAAACAAAATCCGGTTGACGTGATAATAACACTCCGCAACAACTCGGAGAGTATTTCTTCGTGGACGTAGCCGATTGTGTTCGTTGCCAGTTTTGTAAAATACTTTATGCTTCACAATTACCGTCGAGGAGGATAATAACCGAAAATTTCTCAATGAAGTCCGGACTATTTTCATTCGACTGTGGCCGCCGACAATTTATTGATCGATCAAGCGACTTTGTGTCGGTCGTTACTTTAAGCAAATTAGAATCGCACGAGAGGTGTTGCGTTCTTCGGAGGACCGTGATTTCGTTACAGAGTGGATCGGAGTCACTCGTCAAATATTCTCGAGAGGTAATATTAACGCTACGGGGCTTATGTTTATAAATTGCCTCGGCGAGAGTCATTGTCATCGGCGACACCTGAGACCGTTTCGCGCGGCGCTTTACGGACGCACACGTGATTGGATCCAGGATCGTAAAACGCAAATCGGAGAAAGGTCCTGATCTCGCAGGAAGAGCAATAAAGGAGCTCCGCGGTCTCCGATATCTCTAATGGAAAGCGACATACAGGGTGTCCCAAAAATTTGTTTCCTTAAACGGGGTCATTCCTGAGGTCATTTGAAATAACCTTTTCCTTTATGGAAATGTTCTCCGCGGCTTTGTTAAGGAGTTATTAACGAAAAACTGTGGGAAATCAAGAACTTTGGGAATCACATACCTCGAAGGAGTACAACATTTTTGAGACACCCAGTATACTCGGGGCCTCGAAGAAAGAAATCTCCTCTCTTTGCATTCGATACTTCCTATCTCACCGGAGTCCATCTTGCCCGATAAATCCGCCGCGACTCTTCTTATCGGCAAATAATTCTGCAGGATTTAACGGTATACTGATCGCTTGGCGCTGAACAATTGGCTGACTTTCACGCCTTCTTCGCCTGCTTCCACGGGAAAAGTGAAATACGTTTTTATCTCTGCAGCCGCGTTCCTTTGGCTTTTTACTTGACGGTGGCCTGGTTATCATTCAATGGCAAAAACCGATATTTTTGCTTAAAGTGAATTTTAGTAACAACTTTCATTGATCACTGGACTAAATTTTTAAAGATATTGGAATTTTTTTATTACCATAAAGTGGCCAACATTTTGCCATGTCTTATCTTGCGTCAATTTTTTTCATATACGAGTTCAGATGCGCCATACAATTCGAGCACTTTTTCTACCTTCTTACGGTTATTGTTGCAGAGGTTAAAAGGGAAAACTCAATCACGCAACTAAATTAATTAACTTACACCAATTGAAAAGACACACGTTCATTGGAGCACCAATCTACAATAGTGACAAATGATCTTTTGGACGAGAGAGATCGCTGTCTTGAACACCGTAATTCCCATCCTATGGTTGTAAACTTTCAAAAAATTGCGATGAATTGATGAGTAAGAAGGCTGTATAAATTCAACTGAGAGCACTCAGGTGTTGAAAATATGAAGATGGATTCAGTTATGACGCCTACTTTAAAAAAATAAGTATAAACGCAAGGATCCAATGCGCCGCTTGTAATCATTCAATGCGCCACCCCTGCCATAAAATGTTAGTCCTCTAGAGTGTCTACAATCAAATCGCTTATAGTTTTAATACTATACGTATGCGGTAATGTTAAACCTTGATATATACCGAAGAGTGTCAATGTCAATAGACCGTGTCTGATCATTGACCGACTGGTTCTACTTAAAACAGTCACTGATGTTGAATGGCGTTCTACTTTTCACTCGTCGAAGCCTTACAGTAAAGAAAACAAAATTAATCTTGATGAAGCTCCTAATATTTAATTTAGAATGAAAATAAATTTCCGTATAAAACTGATGGTCCACATGAAATTTTAATTTTATTATCTTCAAAATAATACAATCAAGGAACTTGCAATTCGTTGGTAGATTATGACGATTACAAAGGTGCTTACTTTTATCAATACTTCTTTTGTGGAGAAAGTGATGTTTGTTTAACGTTACTGTTACAAATCGAGAATTTCATGCGGAATAAAAATGTCTGCGTCAATCGTAAGATACAGGAGCCAAGATCGTCATTCTTTCTTTAATAATTTTAACAAAATGAAAGTAATACCTCCATAAAATCCGCAATCTGCTAATATATTATATAAACCCGAACAAAATAACTAACAAACTTTAGAGACTACCAGCCAGGCAGTTATATAAAATCGGAATCACATTGCGAGGATTGTAGAGGCTCCAGCGAAATAGGATTGAAACAGTTAGGAGAGCAAACGTTAATTGCCGGCGGCGAGGCGTCGGTGTTTTCCGGGACTAATTAATCAATTGGATTGGAAAGCGGCGGGATTTCGCCGGTCAGCGCCGGGCATCCTAAATGACACCTTGCGGTGGCTGGAAGATCGCAATTATAGAAGCGGGAAAATAATTTACAGTGATTCCCCGTCGACCGTAGCCAAAGAGTTAGAGAATGGGCGGAGGTGGCCTCTTGGCTGTGTAATTATCCCTCATAGAACGGAATGCCATTACGTCCGAGTGTCGGTGAACGCTTTCGAACGTTGGATATCGGTCCACCGAGCTAGCTCGTTATCCCTAATTTATGCTTGGTCAAGTCACTTTCACGCGTTACCTCCCTGGAAACGCGTTCTTTGCTTTCTATACCACACTTTTCGGTTTCGACGAAGCTTAATGGCCACTTCAGATCAACGAAGAATAGAACATACTTTCCACGAAAGTATTATAGCGTCTCACTGAACTGCGCTAGTCAATTCTCGTTTCTTTATACAGTGTTTTATCGATATAAGTCCCCGGCACGGGTCTGCCGAGGGACATTTATGCGCCAGGGATAGTATTCTTTGACTTTTGCCGAACGTAGATAAGGACAGCCGAGCTCGAGAAGCTCGGTCGCCGAGAAGTGTAAACATAACTAATCTGAATTTCTAACTTCTTTATTTTTCATTATTTTTTTATGGGACTTCGAAAAACGTATTCGTGGCATTTTTCTAATGCTAAATCATACCAAATATGATAATAATCCCGATGATATTTACTTGTAAATGATATTTACTTTAATCGCCTATTACAAGTAAATATCATCGGAATTATATCATATTTGGTATGATTTTGCATTAGAAAAATGCCACGAATACGTTTTTCGAAGTCCCATAAAAAAATAATGAAAAATAAAGAAGTTAGAAATTCGGATTAGTGTGATCTCACCGATATACTCGAGCCGCAGGATATCATACTTCTCGGCGACCGAGGCCTCTCGAGTTTCACGGCCCCTCAAGGGGGTATACTCCGCAGTAGTGGGGATAGATACGGGACATTTACAGGCCAGACTTTTGGGACATTTATGGATAAAATACTGTACAGTAAAGTCTTGATCTAAGAAAAACCCTAAGGTCCGTGTTGTCTCTTAGATCCTGTGATTCTACTATTATGTAGAAAAGGACAGCGAATATAAACACTCGCTTACTTTACGAAAATCTTACTTTCACTACTCAGGTGATGACTTGTAATGACGGAAGTGCCTCGGACGATCAAACTTCAGAAACTGTTTAATTAATTATTATTTAAATGTCTTGATAAATGTGTGTATCTGATTGTAAGTAGTTACGACTCGGCTGTTCTGTATAGTCAATCACGAATGCGAAGAAAATTCTTATGCAATGCGGTGTCATAAGAACTTCTGCGTGAGAAGGAACCTCGCATGATATTTTCTGAACCTATTTTTTATTGTGTAATCAATTATTATTTTGTTCATATTAAATGAACAACGTGGCCTAAAAATGTACCTAAATTTTGATCGACAAATTATTGTCTTAATAGAAACAATAGTGTCCAAATAAAACTTTTCTTTGCTTTAACATATGATGTAATATTAATTTGTTCTCACATACAACCTGAACAGGATGTATTCATTTCAAAGACAGTTGAATGTCAAAAAAGAATTACCATAATTTTATATAAATATGGTATACAAGCAGCTTTGAGAGGTTAATAAATTATGATTGTGTTCTAAAAGTATTTCAAATTTACCGCCGAATATTAATTGGTCATACTTCGATCTACGATCCTACACGTTCGTGCCTGATGTTCTCTGTTTACCTCAGTGTCTCGATAACCGACATGTGTTCAACATGTATTTCATTCTCTCACCGAATTTATTAATTCTCTTACAATTTCAAAGATTTTTGGTTATGTATTCCTAAATTTCAAAATTTTCACAGACGCAATTCTAGTAACCCCTGAAGATGATCTAAACAAAGATCGAAACGTCGGAATTACTCTGTTTGTTTGCAAAATTGCTTTGTAAATTAAGTAACTATTGATCGAACCTTGCGCTGAAAGCATTAATATTTCTGTATTAACAACAAATACGATCGATATAAGGATACTAGAAACAATAATTGTTGCCAATTCATGAAGTGTCTCTAACGATTCTAATTTCGCCTGAAGATAAAATCATGATCCAAGGCACACAAACAATATTCAATTATTTTACAAGCAAGTTGAACTTTTGACCCCGCGATCCTGGCCTCGGCTTCCGCATGACAATTTCATATGAAATTTAATAACTGCATCCCCGGCGAGTAACATAGTGCGCGATCGGTATTAGGCGGAACAGCGATGAAACAGTACAAAACTCAATTAACCGATCCATCGTGGAATCACGTCATTCGGCGGGTCGTTCCTCCGTGTACCAGCAATCGAATCTCGATATATCCGTGTTGCTGTTTTCACGGTCCGCTACCTAATTACCGTTGCACCGATGGCAGCGCACGGCAAGGCACACACCCCCTTCAGAATCCTGCTGACCGAGCGTGTTTGCGGTGTGTATGGCGTATATACGCGTCACGTATCTAGGAACGGAACCGAGCCGTCTCGAGTCCGATTTCAAGACAGTTAACTTAATTATCGGCCATAGTACGTAGCAGGACGCAGCGACCGATGGAATCTCTTGGCCGATCCGATGGTTGGCTGATCGGCCCGAGGAGTAGAAGGCAGGACGAAGGATAACAGATACGATAACGAAGGATAACAGATACGTGTTCCAACGGAGGAGGAATCGGCCCGAGGTAGGTCGTACTCGGGCGTGTTCATGTCCGATGCGACCTTCGCCCTCTTCTATGAGGCTAGTGCTGTTGCTGCCTCGGACTGGATCTCCGGTACCGCTATCCAGCAGCTCCCTGTGGTACTCCAGTCGTATAAAATGGCATTGGTACCCTACATACCGGCTACAACCGGCCACTGCCTCCCAGAGTTCACTGGAAATCTTTGTTGATCCTCCAGCATCGCTAATAGACATTCTTCCGCGGAGGAAATTCATCTTTGCATCCCTCCACAATAGGCCCCTGCCAATCAGATGCTGATATTCCTGCCTGATATTCCTATTGACTTGTAGAGGATGAAGATCTCATCAATCTTTTCTGAGTTTTTTTAATTCGAATATTATGGCGGCTTTATAAGTGCTATAAGAAGACTGCGGATTTTCTGCATTTGACTTAATTTAAAACAGTAATTATAAATAAATATTAAGACAATTTAGGAACGGATTTTCTGCATTTATGACAAAAATGGGGGGATGTGAATCTAAAACAGTAAAAATACTAAGACAATCTAAGCACGTCCATGCGTTATTTTCAATTTGTTAAAATCGTTAAAGATAGAAAGAAATTTTTATTTTGCATAAATATCCGCGGTCTAGTTATAAGTTAAGTAAAATGAAGGTTCCTTCCTAAGTTGGAAGCAAATCACATTTCGTCACCTGACCAGTGCAAGACAAGACGAACAGTTCGATTAAAGTATTGGTTCGTTTTCATTCGTCATCCTCCGGAAGACAGAGCCCATCAACTCGATATTAGTCAAGGTTACGCTCGTCTCGTTCCCGCTACTTTCCACAAAAGCAATACGAATTTACCACTCTCTACACACACCGTTCCAGTTGTCCAGAAGCCGTTTCGCCTCGAGACATCTCTATTCCGACGAAATTGACGTCGACCCACACGCGTCCAGTGTACACCGTGTCCTTCGAGACAAATCGATCAGTTCCGCCATCATTCCCATCTCCGACATTGAGCCAAGTCATGAACATAGACGCTTTTTCCAGAGTAACCACTGTTGCAACGTTTCCCGGTTCAAAATTATCGAATAGACACCTTAAGTACTGGGCCTAGGGCCCGCGATCAATTTCGAACCTATGTCATGCTGGGCATTTTAAAGTGATGCTGATTACAACATTGTCAAGCTGGGTGCTAATTAGCTGTCTCGTCCAACTAGCAACTCACAAAAAATTATACTGCTGACATTTCTAGTTCAAAGGTTTGACATTCCAAACGATTCGAGACACCTCCATCAATCTGAATGAGTATTGTATCGAACCAATCCTCCGATAGACTGCACATGTTGACAGAATGTACATCATAATCTTTTTCCAGATATTTGCTATATTAACAAAACAAAAATCTGAACTCGATCTTCTTCTCAAGACGGTAGATTCGTTTCCAAATTTCAAATTTGTCCGGGATGCGTCATCTCATTTCTCGATAATGCAAAGATGGGATTTTTCAGTAGCCAAATTAATATTTTTACGTTTATGAGGCGTAATTTGCATTATTTGGTAGCATGTATTTGTCGCAGCTTTATGAAAATAGATACGCGCGCAGTTGTATGCTTCCAACTAATGCAAATTACGCCTCGAATAAACGTAAAAATAGGACTTATCTTTTATCTAGCGCTTTTGACTACTGAAAAACCCCATCTTTGTATTATCGAGAAATAAGAAGGCGTATCGCGCACCCTTGTAACCCTGGAAAAACGAGTCTACCCCTTAAAAAATCCTGAAAGAGTAGTTACCCCATTCTGGGATCAGTTACCATCTCGCGGCATCTTGGGCCAGGTCTATCACCAATTTCCGTAGCGTGGGAGATCGATCAAGATGGATCCCGTCGCTTCTCCCAGCTGAATCTGCTGTACCGCTATCCGGTGATCATAATGTCACTGGACATAAAACGGAATTGGCGATACGCGTAACCGAGCCTAGTCCTGGGGAAACCATCTGGATCCACCTGGGCGGACGATAATTCCTTACGCTTAATTTCCTTGACCCTATCGCGACGATGCGCGGATTGAATCGCCGGCGAACGAAGCGGGCATTAGTCCTAGGGATAAACGGGATCCGGAGACTGGGAAACGAAACGATGATCTCGTTGGCTGTGATCCGCGGAACCGGGCCTCATTAGGGCTCCCTTGATCATCTTGGCACTGTTCTGAATCGCTCATCAAGCGGGAGGAGTTGTTACGCTCAATCAGGTTACCGGTCTTGGCTCATCTTCTAATGACCTGTTACGCAAAAAGATCCTCTTCCGCGGCAATTTACTTGCTTTCTTTGTCACATGGCTCTCTCGCCAGCGACTCGGTTTTCTGGATGAAAATTGTTTCCGTGGACGAGGCGTGAGAACGTTGAGGATCGCTGCGAGTCATCGGGGCTGCTGGCTCCAGGGCAATCCGCCGGGAATGATTTTCTAAATGATGTCGCTTCGGTGTTCCCTGTGATCGTTCTACATAAGCTTTACTATCTCCGAAACACTTAAAACGCTATTAATCACTCGACGAACCTGGAAGAAGGTGCGGAGTAATCAAAGCATCGTCTACGAACAGTGACAAAACATTTTCATTTTCAATTATTGTTTGATGAAACTTCCACTGGTGTATTCGTGACACTTTTCTGATTAAAATGATACCAAACACGAAACAGTTTGGATCATATTTGCTCGTTTAGTCCGCGATGTCACGTGCAGTCTCGTTTTAATCAGAATAATGTCACGAATGCGAAAAGGATAATTAAAGACAACAATTTTTGTATCCGTGACCAACAATTCTGTTTCAATTTATGACACTTCTGCCAGGCCGGTGATCATCCAAGAGCGACTATGATTTAATTAAAGAAGAATAAGAAAACGTAGAATCGGTAGGCCACCGAAAAAGAGGATTCATTGTTTACAAAAAGGGGTAGACCGTCAGATGAGAGCATTTAGACTGCCCGACACGTTTCACAATGAAGTATCGAAGCTCATTCTCCGTGCCCTGTTAGGAGCGTCGCTGCAACCCCGTTCAGAGGATCTCTGCCGCTCGTTTGCTGCAGCGTGAGTTGCACACGAATTTATGTGGCACGCGTTGCATCGATTGGTCGCGAAACAGCCACACCAATAAACATCTTTATCGATCCATCCATCTCTGGTTCTTCGGTGTTCTCCTTTGCAGCGACATTCTTTCCGGCGCTCTCGGGCCTCGCGGTTTCTAATCGACGATTAGCAGCCGGTCGGCATCTCCTGTATCGCGAGCCTCTTTTCATGGATTCGCCGGCATTCCTGCCTTTGTTCTATTCTACCTCTGTCGGGAAACCCTCGCGCCGTTTATGTCCGTATTTAGAGCTACTAACTGGCGACCGCTCGTCCGAGATTCTACTCGGAGGCGAGATTCGACTCGCCCGCGGAGATCGAAGCAAACTTATCTTTTGTTTCTAAGCAAGTTTTGCTCGAACTTGTATCCTCCGTTTAGGAACTGTTCCTGTGGAACTTCAAGCAACGTTACCTTTAGAAAGTGTTCTCGTAGAACAAAAATTTTAGAAACTGCATATAATATAGGTGAATCTATACTGTACTTCCTTGAAAGTAGTGATTCCTGAGGTCATTTGAAGCAACTTTTTGAAACTGTCCATAGAACATTTCCGCAAAGAAAAAATTTACTCCCTCTGTCTCATAATAATAGTAGCAAGTGAATATTTAAACGGGAATTATTGGCGGATGCAGCTGTAAGTTATGTTGTAACACAAAATTGCGAAGCCTTCAATCAAAATCAATGCTCCATGACATCTCTCATTTGTTTTTACACATCTTTCAATTTTTAGGTTAACCTAATCATTACGAATTATAACTATTTTTCTAATTTCATCCGCTGATCGAAATCAATTGTTTTATTTCAGTTGAATATCAACCCATTGTAAAAGTAAGATAAAAAAAAGTTATGCTGGAAACAATGAAAAACGATAAAATAATTTTAAGTTCACGCATATAGGGAAAGCAAAGCTCCACAGCCAAGGAATCCTATCTACAAGTTTAAAATGCAGTAACGAAATTATTGAAAAATCCAAAAACTATTTGAACACTCAAAATAAAAATTGGATGTAATATTTTTAATTTATTGTTTAAGGTAATCTAGTTTTTTGATAATAAATGTTGCGTTCTATATTTATTTTCTTTTGCTACTGTTATTATGGGACAAATTAAATTCATCAACTGCTACTATTATTATGGGACAGAGGGAGTATTTCAAATGACCTCAGGAATCATTCCTTTCAAGGAAGTACATTTTTGGGACATCCTGTATAAATGAAAACAATTCATTTAAAATGTTTATTGAAAGAGCTTCTATAAGAGAAACACAAATTATCGTTGAACTCGGAATTATTTCCATGCTCTGAGAAAAATGTTTATTCCGATATTTTATAGGTCCTGTCCAAATTAAAACTTTTATTTCCAAGAATTTGTGAATTTGTAACATTAGAACATTTTTGTAAAAACGTTCGTGGCTCTTGTTGTTACTTTTCCATAATATTAGAATACGTGGATCAAGAAAACGTCCAAGATATTGCTTGGATTATTCAGATTTTTTGATCTCGCGTTTTGTCGGTTCGATAAATCAATGTACAAATGCGAAAAATATTCTAGAAAGACGGCACTAAACGCAAACACGAAACGCTAAGATGCAAAGTTTATTTACCGATTGCACAGCGTCTCAACTAAATGCCAAGGACGGCTTAAGTTTCTCCTTCATTTCACACAGCTTCCTGTTCTCCGTTCGAGAACGGCGAAATGTCACGCTTCCTAAGTGAACTCGTACTCGAAACTGAAAATTGTTTATGTTATTCTTACATTGTTCTTTTCTCTGTTTCAGGTGAGTCTCCGTTACCGTAAACACATTCCGCGTGTTCTTCGGCGAGGTAACGTAACGAAAAATCTGAAATGTATGCTCCACACCGCACACTGAAGATGAGTCAAAGTATCCTCTAACTTAATTAACCCCTTGCCGTACTTTAACGAGTCACACTCGTCATGAAGAATTTAAACGAAGTCCAACGAATATGAATGTTACGCCTTTCTTTCTAGATAAAATAAAATTTGATTCGTTTATAATCATTTAAGCATTAAAATAAATGTAGCCATACAAAGAATATAAATTTTCTTTTCTCTTCTACGGCATTTTTGGGGACAGAGGCGTTTTAATCACTGCAGCTGTAAAGAAAATGGTACGACAAGGGGTTAATGACCATATTATGTAATTTTTAAAAGTGGTTATGCGTTACTCAACTAGAAATTTACTTATTTTCTCTACAATTGATAATTTTCATTTCTGCAAGACATTAAAAATCAGTCACTTTTAGAAATTAATAATATTCCAAATATGCTGCACTTCCTCCGCCATATTTTTTGTGGGACCTCAGAATCATTGCAAAGGCTGGACAAAGGAAAGAGTAATGAAACGGTTCCGACGGCTTCGGAATTGTAATTCGATAAGTCGGAGAAAGCTAATGACTAGACCGTAAAGAGCACAATAACTCTAGTCGTCATAGATTGGTTCGCGGAAGGGTCGTTCTTTCTCCGATGAAATTACAGCTCCGGCCACATTGAAATCGAACAATTTCCCGCTCGCGTGTACCGTTTATCTCGCAGTCCGTCTGTCAGTCGTCGGCATGTTGCTGCGAGTAACGTAGGCAGCATCGTTAACATCGCGTTGACCCGAGGGTATACGCCCAGCGCAGCGGTCGTTGCATCCGATAGAGGCGTCATTCCCATTCTGTCAACCTGACGTTGAGGTGAACGAGCCACGCAGAGAGATGCACGAGGAATTCGCTGACTCGCCGTCTATCGATGTATCGACCGTGAAATATTGCTGAACAGAACCCAATTAACCAACAAGTCGTAAAAATACCGAGTTTCAGCCTCTCGAATCTTTAACCTTCGCGTTAACCCGCTTGTCCATTCACTAGAATTCTTTCAACAATTTTCTACGTTCTGAAGATATCCCTCTGAATTCTTTGGACGCCGTCTTCAATTTACATTTTGAAGATTTAAGCGAGGCTTAAATGTTCGACCGCGGCAAAAGTTGATACTAACAATTAGATTTTATGTGTCTATGATAAAAATGAGAGAAATTTAAAACGGTGTAAAGATCAAACGAATTTAGTTGATATATTTGGTTGGAGCGAAATTTCGTAGCGTTTGTAAATTAAAATTGAAAGCTAAAATTCAGATATTTATTCATAGATTTATTCAATAACATATTTTCCATTCTGTTCTATTACTTTTTGTTATTGTCGAGGTAACTTCTCGTGTTATTGAATAAACATAAATAAATACCTTCATTTTATCTTCGATTCTTAATTTGAAAACGCTTTCTTTCCAACCCAATATTATTTTCAGTTGATTTAAGTGATTGAGAAAAGAAAGAAATTTTTACGTGATTCCGCCGTCTATTGTTTGAAAGTTCTTGCAAAAAATGTGTAGAATGTGGCCAATTATTTAACTTATAATTTATAATCTTTGTAACGGTATACGTAGAGCAAAGATGTTTTAAGAATTTCCTGGCGAGTCGTCGGAACAATATAGCCGTTTTTGAAAACGGAAACGAGAGGAACAATTCGAAAGGAAATTCATTGAAACGAGGCATTTTAATAGAAAAGCGGCGTCGAAGGTAGTCATAGCGTTTTTACGCCGTTGACAATCATTGGTATTGTGCGAGCGTTGAAATCCCAGGCCGAGCCATTTAACGCGTAAAGGGAGTCTCCTTCTTCGTTGCCTTTTTCTATCGACCACCGTGGTAATTTCGATGACGAGAAAAACTGGAGCAGCCCGACGAATGTCTTCATAACCGAGGAAACGAACGAAAGGCAAGGCTGGACGTTCCACGTTCTCCCTTTCCAATAAGTGCCTCTTTTTACAGTGGCTTGTTGCATAACTCTTAATTCACAATGTAAACTGTCGTCCATAATTATTTGAACGCTTGAAGTAATCAGAGGCGCGAGCGGCTGAAATGGATAAGTGCTCTAATAGGCTCCACCTATTTTCTAAATATGAGCCTGCACATGTTGGAGCAAGTCATAATGTCACAAATACCAGACTTATTATAGAAAAATGTCTATTCTTGTTTTCTTTCTTCGCCGTTTAATCGTATCGAATGAAAGTTGCATTTGATCAAATTTTGTGTGTTCTAATATTAGCTGTGCAAATATAAGGTCTTTCCCCTTTTCTCCAAATTCAAGATATTATTACATAAAAAGTAATAAAATGTTGTCTGGTGACTCCCAATCTTTCTGCTAATTCTTCTAAAACTAAAAGAACGCTCTTTCCGACTGTTGGTATACGCAACAGTTAAATATTGAATTTAGCATGAATGGGATATACAATGCAACACACTTGTGAGTTGGATATAGAGTGAAGTTGGCTGAATACACAAAATTACATTGTGTCTGTGTATAGAGTTGTACCATTCCACTATAAATTTATTATAAGTACACCGACGACACAAAAATCGGGAAGTAATTCGAATCCAGTCAGAAGTTATGATCGTAGAAAAAAAGGAGAAGGAACTTATTTGCACACCTAATAAATTGAACTTGTGTTCTAATAAATTTACTAAATGGAGACAGTTTATCCAACTCGACAATTACTATACGCAACAAAATGCGGTTAATCGCATGTTTGTTGTGTCCCGTGTTGCGTAGAAGTGTCGGCGGGAAAACAGTTAATTGAACACTGATAAATGTAACCTACTTGACGCGGGTCGAATTATGTCCGAGAAAGTCGCGTGCAATCACAGCGGTGTAATCGCGCCTTTCTATCGCAATGGTAATTCTCCGAGTCGTTTACGACGCTCCACGGTTTGGGAGATATGTTGCTGAATTCGTTTGAGAGACGATTTCTGGCCCGAGACTTATTGAAACTTATTGGCTGGCTTCAGGAATTCATTCGCGCCGTTCGAATATAAAGCCTGTCTCGACACCGAGACTCTGGAATGTTGGAAAGTGTTCTTATCGGTTGACCTTAAAATTTGATACAGTATATTATCTTGAATATACTGTATAGTATCTTCAATAACAGCTTTCTACGTGTTTACAAATGGCGTTCCTCACAATTACGACAATGACCGACGATTTGAAACATTTATGTTTAACGCACACTATGCGAACCAATCTGTTTTCTCCTAAAACTGAAAATTCACTTTAATTCATGAATTTAATTAAACACAGGACTACGTAACATAGATCTAAGCAAAATATAGGGTCTTCCGTTAAGGAGTGTCACTTTAGATGATTAAAAAACTCTGTTTTACATTTTTACAATTTCTTACAATTTATTACAATTTGACTGACCACGTAAAATTTCATGTGAAAAATACACAATAAGCTAGTATGAAGACGTACTATGTGTACTGTATTAATTAATAGTATAATTGTGTGTGATGCATTTTGAAGCAACGATGCAGGGACAACGGTTCCCGCACTGTTTCAAACGGAAAAATTTTGGGCGTGAAGTTCGATGTTCGATGTTTGCCCGATCCCATTTCGCCGGCTCGATTATGATGCAGAGAAGCGTGTCAGAACGCAGCCGTGGCGCGAGTAAATCAACTTTAACCACCTTTTGCCCCCGATCCGACTTCATAATCGAGAGCTGGACCGAGTCGACGCGTCGGGCAATTATGCACGGCAGACCTCTAGCCTCGTGGCTACTTTAAACGGCTAACACTTCTACGTTTACACTTGCATTCTAACCACACTGTAGAGAATTCTGCGTAATTAATCCAAACCACTCCGGTGGTGTTTTATGAAGTGATTGACCAGGCTTCAGTATTGAATACTCGAACGAAGGTTAATTACAGATCGTCGGGGACCGGAATCGATTAAACGGAAAAATGATGATTTCTTAAAAATCGCTGATATCATAACAAGTGCGTTACCGCAGAATGTAATAGCGCATAATCTGTCCGCTCGAGGTCATAAAACTGCCTGCAGAGAGATATAATATTCGTTTACAACAAATATACTCTTCATCGTTCGTTCGGGGTTGTTACCTAATGAAAACCACGGTTATTAAATATTTTTGTATGCAAAAGAACTTGCAAGAAAGTTTTATATAATATTCAATTGTTGCTCGGAAGTGGTTACTCCAACTTGGAAAACTGGGAAACTCCAAAATTCCACAGAAAGCGTGATAATATGTTAACAGTCAAGAGTCATGATTAGACTCCGGATCTTCATGCAAAATAAAAAGTTTGTGCATCAATTTTAAGACACAGGAGCTAAATAGAAATTTGTATGTTTCACTAATAATTTCACTATGGTGAAAAAAGATATTAATACTCTTAAAGACTTTCAATTTTTTTTTACTGCTTTAAATTGCAGTTACTCATTTTTCTGATTAATGTCCATTTCTCAGCTTTACCAAGCTATTCAATTTAGAAAAGAAAAGAACAGATTCGTCTCATAGTTAACCTAGACCAAAACGGTGATAAACTCGTCGAAACAGGCGGTGGCGACGGGCCCGAAACTTAGTATAGCGCGTTACGCAACAGGTGAAAAAAGGTAACGAGGTCCCGTGACAATTCGAGGGTTCGATCTGGATCAAATGGAACGGTGGTCGATTCGATCGGGAAAGGAAGCTAATGGTAAGCCGCGGGGCTGTCACAGTGAAAAGGATGATTCGTGTTTGATTTGTCGATAGGATCGGCCGCGGGGGTAGCCAATTATGGTCGGACCTGGCCCGTCTCGTATCAGCGTGCCACGGTGTGTTGATTAAACTCGGGATTCCGATTTAATTGGATTAGGCTGCGCCTCGCTCTCCTCTATTTTCCATTCGTCATCCTTCGACCGTCTCCCTTTCTCTCGTTTGTCCTTTGTCGCCGTCGTTCTATCGCTGTTCCGCCTGTTCCCCGTTTACCATGCTTTCCGTGCACACTCGATGCCAAACGGGGACCTGCTATCTGCCGATTCACGCTGCTCCTCGTCTTTCGATTCGCATGAAAGACCAGCGTCTCTCAACGACCCTCTTCAGGACGAGCACGTCCTTTGAAGACCTTTGCGCTCACTTCGGTTTTCATCCATCTGACGCTCCTTCGAATCGGCGAACCTAATCACTCTCGTTTCCTGGGTCAACGAGACATGCTGGTCAAATATACAATCGCAGAAGTCTGCACTGGCAGCGGTATGTGGGGCTCCACCGGCAAAAGGCCAGGTATAGCCACTAACTCCTCCACGTGCAGTGGGAAAAATGCCCAATCTACTTGGACAAAAGTCTCGTGGAAGAATTTATAGCATCTTTTCATTTCATACTCGAAAGTTTATAAAATATATATTTCTTTATTATGGATGGATTAGGGATGAAAATTTTATAACATAAACAATGTCTTTTTGTAGGATATAATTAAATTCGTTAGGTTAGATTCGTTCAATTTACAATTTTCAGCTTGTAATTTTTATTCGAAACAAGAAAGTACATATTCGTTTTCAATTTACATAGATTTCATCATGCTATACGCTTCACAAATAATCACACTTCACTTCGTATTTTCAGTCCGTATTTTCCGCGAATCGCATGTTTCATGCATTTCGTTAGTTTTTACCAGGTATAAACAGGACAAAAAACAAGTATATTCGTTAAAATAGAGTACTTGAGTATTTCCACTAATAAACTATATCGTGAAAATCGCGATTGGAATACCTGAGAAAAATGGCTTTTGCCCAGCTAAATTGGGCAAAATCCTCCACCTGTGGAGTGTCATTAACACAACGAGAGATTGGAACGAAAGTTGTAGTTATAAATAAGATCTTTTATCAGAGACCACTTGGAAAGGATTCAGGCAGTTGGTCATTTGTTGTCCACAGCAGGGTCGGTTTACTGGATCCTCTTGAATTGTTCTGATCCTCCTGAATCTCTGTCTGTGCGATGAGTAGTGATGGGATCTGAAATACTTCGAATCGCTTCGATCCAATGTTTAAGACGAAAAATTCGAATCACTTCCACATAATTCGAAGCTTAGAAGAGTTGAAGATCTTAAAAGTCTTAAAACCCATATCTAATCCAGACCTAATCCATGCATTTACACATCAAGTTTTTTGCAATTATCTCGTAAACTAAAGCCGACCGTCGAAAACTTTGAAGGGAACTGTTGTTCAGAATGATGACCTTGACAACAAATTTCAAGGTCATTCAAGTCGGAGAGGAGGTATCACATCGACAAATTCGAAAGTCTTGAAAATCTTGAAAATGTCTTGATCAAAACTTCTTCGAATAGATATCGAATTGAATCGAAATCTTGTAGTGATTGATTTGTTTGAAAACTTTCAAGACAGAGTATTGAATGCCCATCACTAGCGATGAGTCATCCAGAGACTCCGGTTGAATCGCCATTTTGTATTAATAATACAGAACGGGGTTTAGGTGCCTGGGTTAGTTTATGCTCGAGAAGGGTAGGGCTGTCTGAACTCCTTATTTCAACCGTTTAGGTCAGAATCGATTCAGATTTGCAGCTGTTCACCGCTGAACCTTAAGTGCCATTAGATGTTACCCCGGGACTGGATTTACGACGGAAAATACGATCGCTCGCCGTGTATGGCGTAATTGCTAGTATTTTGTAACATGGTCGTTGTGTTGCACGTGGCGCGGTACACTCGCCGAACGACTTAAAATAATATCCCTAGCTATTTATAAAACCGTGGCGCGCATTATCTCTGATCTCGCGGTAAGATAATTACGAAGGCGCTGGCCCATTTGGAAAGCGTGTGATAAATTAATCGCCGGGATTAGGCAGTAGGAATATTCTTAAAAAGGGCTGTGCTACTTTCCTTTTCGTTTTTGAAGACGATAATAAATTTCCCTGGCCAGTCGAGACATTTGCTATCGTTTCCATTCTCTAGATCTGATTATAGTAGCTCAGTCGTCGAAAATAGTACAGGGCTAATATATTTTCTCTTGTTACTGTTCTTTTTGCTTTTGAAGACAATCATAAATTTAATAATAATTATTTAACACTAGGACTACCGAGTATTAAACGCGGTTGATAGTGCTTTGTAATAATAGCAAAATTTCTTTGGATAATAAAGTTCAGATAGACAATTCTCATGAATAATTGTGAAAATTATATTTTTTTTTGCTATTTTTGTTGATTCATTCAGCGAAAGAGGAGTTAAAGTTTGACTCACAGCTTTTTGGAAATTCGTGTGAACTAAATTGTACAGAGACCTGCAGGCGGCGACTACCCGTTACCAATAAAAGCAACGTTTCCACATGAACAGCACATCAGAACTCAATCAGAAAGCAGATAATACGCTCCCAGATACAGTTAATCAAGGTATCATAGTTAGCCCGGAGTTCTTAACAAGGTTCTCTCCTCCTAAAGGAGGTACACAATCAGTCTTACATCATTACGACGAAACCGAAACGAGATCTTATTAGCAGACAGATTGATGGACTCATTTCTCTTGAAATTTGTGAAGATTCGTACATAATACACACCACTGGGACCGCATACCAAATCATTGCGTCTTTCATTTCACCCCTTAATTGACTTACACCAGAATTCATTCTATTTTACAGAAACAAATTAAGAATAATCCAATGGAACGTTATTGTTAAGAGGACATTCTTGAGCACTTTTAATCCTAAAACAATTGAGCAATTTGTCTGTATTTAATTTCGAGAACCAATTCTTCAATATCATGAATTTAGAACCAACTCTTCAATATCAGTCTTCAAGATTGTAATTCATTATTCGTTCATAAGTTATTCATGAGTTATTGATTAAATAATATTCTATGAAATATTCGTAACGTTTCGCACCTCTACATATTAAGTATAGAAATGGATAAACATTTTATTAAAAAGTAGTTGGCAAATATTTATGAATTCATGGTATTTACACATTTTTAAAATGCAAGGAAGCATGTGTAGTAACAAACATTAATGAGACATCTACCGCATTTGTACGATAAGAAATTTTCTACTTCATAATGACGTTTTCCAAAAAAGATCTAAAAGAAAGAAAGAAAGTCGTCTAACTCTTTTAATTTCTGCAATTAATCTCCACATGAAATAAATTAGCCAGTGGTTGAGTATGGTGACAGGTTCTCAGAAAAGTCTGGGACGGATACTCGGGTGGATCGAACGAAAATGGTTCGTTGCCCTGGCGTCGCCATTAGACGGGGACAGTCGGACGGGTCGGGGCCCGAGATCAGTCCGAGGGGACAGCCGAGGGGACAGTCGAGCGGCGAACGGCGGCCACACGCGGTCAATCGAGATTCCAGATGGAGCGGAGAAAAGATGTACTGGCGAACCGTTAGGCTAGTGAGAGGAGAAAGAGGGGCCTCTCTAAGCGTGGCGCAGCGCGGTGCAGCGCGGTGCAGCGCGGTGTAGCGCGCGCCTCCGGCCGTCCTATAGAGGTCACGAAGCGCAGGAGAGCCAAGATGCAGGAGTGCATTTCGCGCGGGGTCTTCGCGACCACACCCACCATCGCGCTCTCCTTCGAACAACGGAGATGGGGAACCCTCGCCGCCGATGCGGAGAGAAACGGCTCCGTTCTCAGGTATCGCGGCACCGGTAGATCGCCGCATTTGCATCCACGTTTGCTCCACTTGTTCGAGCAACTGCGCCGACTGTTCCACACAGCCTTCTTGTATTTTATTAGCTAGGATAAACATGGCTTATTTTGGCCCCTACTCGGTAGACGGCCTTCCTGAAAGTAAGAGATATCTACTAACGAACTCTTGTAGGTTTCGGTGAGCACAATAGTCAGCCTGCCATACTCACTTCCAATGCGTAGCTCCATAAATTTTTACTAAATCATTCATCTGTAACTTCAATAATGTGTACTGCATATCGTTCAAATACTATACGATTTTTAAAGGAGACTTTACAGGAGAGCCATTTGAAAATTACCTACAATTGCCAGTTTTTTAAATTGTGTTTCACCAACTTAAAAATGTAAAATAATTTGTTCTTATTTAGATACTCTCTGGGTTAATTGTCATGTACATTAGTTATAAAGTGCACCACAATTTATATATTTATTGTTATGCTTGATTGGTGTCACTTTTGTTATGATCGAACGATTATTGCAATTACTGTTTTATGAAGAAAGGATTTAGATCAGAAGTTTTGAGCCAAGCAGACTGGAATTTGTATAAACAAATGAAATTTGCGAGAAGGTTCAAGATAGGTACTTCTTTTCGATTTGATTGCTCCATTGTACGAAGCCGAAGGTAATCATTTTGCAACTTCTCGAGAAGAAAGCCGTTAATTTTCACAAGAAACCACGCCGTTTCGTTAGTTTACGATCAATATCCGGTTAGTAGATACAAACCAGAACGGCACGATACTGTGAACGAAGAAAGTAATGAGTTCCCGGCCTCGCATTAAATGTTCTACGACGTCTAACCGAGAGAAAAGTGTTTTCTACGTTCTCCGAACTCGCGCGGCATTATGGCGGCTGAAAGGAAGTTATAGCGCGCGGAGTGGCATGCTTGCGGAAATATTAATAGAAATAACTTTGATTGATTGATAGAAAGAATTTCGCTTTTAAATGTTCGCTTTTAAATTGTTATTATCAAAATAATATTTGAAAGTCATGTATGTAATGAACATTATTGAAGTTTGCACAGCAACAAATACGAATTTATTAAAAATTATTTTAAATATCGGAACGTAATTGTGTGAATTGAGTCCATTTGACTATTCATTAATGAATCTATCGCATACAAAAACAATTACGACAACCACATTATTAATGAACCCATCACGTACAATAAAGTGCCACGAAAACCACATTGACTATGTCGTTAACGAGTACATGAATTTATTTTATTCATTGAATTTATAAATGTGTATTATTGTATCTATTGAATTTATGAATGTATTATTTTATTTATTAATGAATCTATCGCATACAAAAACAATTACGACAACCATATCCTTAATGAACCCATCACGTACAATAAAGTGTCACGAAAGCCACATTGACTATGTCGTTAACGAGTACATGAATTTATTTTATTCATTGAATTTATAAATGTGTATTATTGTATCTATTGAATTTATGAATGTATTATTTTATTTATTAATGAATCTATCGCATACAAAAACAATTACGACAATCACATCCTTAATGAACCCATCGCGTACAAAAAAGTACGAAAGCCACATTGACTACGTCGTTAACGTGTACACGAATTTATTTTATTCATTGAATTTATAAATGTATTATTGTATCTATTGAATTTATGAACGTATTATTTTATTTATTAATGAATCCGTAGAGCATACAAAAGACAATTACGAAAACCACATATTTTATTAACGAATTCAGCACGTAAAAAGAATTGTCACGAAAGCCACATTGACTGTGTCGTTGACGTGTACAACTATGAATTTCGATTGAAACAAGTCGCATGAACAAAGACAAAAATCATATCGAAAGCACCGTTACGCCATTAGCAAGCGATCGAGTCGCGGGGATAAATCGTGAAACGGATGAAAGGACGAGGACGCATAGATTTCGCAACGAGCACGGTACCATAAATCCTGGTGAGAAAAACACGCCCATCCTTCTTCATTATGAGAGGATAAGGAGTATTCCACTCGGAGATAACGCTGATCCTGCGGAACTCCTTCTCCGTTAGTTCCAAAGCGTCTTCTCCGTTGGTTGCTCGTCTAACCTACGACGATTACGGTGGTATTGGCATCGATCAGAGCCTCTCTAAAACATTTCATCCTCGTCGACGCGACCGATCGAAAGGCTCGATATACAGGTTGCAAAAAATATCATGACGTGATCGATTTCTTATAGAAAAGCAGGCGGCAAATGCTGAATTCTTATTGTGAAATAAGAGGAACTTTATCCCCTAAAAATGATTGGCTAATCACGGGTTTTTATAAATAACATTAAAGAAAATCAGAATTGTTTTTAGCATTGCATTCAGGTTTAGTGTTCTTCCTTAGTAGAAACTATCTTTTTATCTAGTTTTTCTTTTTAGTAATGAATTGTTAAAACCACAGTGGTACTTTGACAGACAAAAATATTTAGTCTTTGTTTTTAATAATAATTAAGTTAAAATGAAAAGAGAAAGTGATATTTATCCTATTTACTTTAATGTAATAAAATAAAATAATTAATCAACATTGATTACAGAGTAGAGTTTAATTTGAACCTAATAAAAAGGGGAAGGGGTCAGGAGAAATACAGCAATTAAGTACAACTTGACAAACACATTTGTTTAATAGCAACTGTAATTTCTTTTTATAACGCAAGGTGTCGTTCATAACTCATTGATAACTGTATGGAACAGGCAATGGTACACGCAATCACATTTTCCGCGGCAGGGAAGTGGAGTATGCCCTCTTTATCCGATTGCTCGTCTACAGTATAGTATACCTATGTGTGAACGGCGCCGCGTCGAAATGTTAGAGCCGTGGTAAAGTTTATCCTTCGGAGGAGACGCCGCTTGCAAAAGAACTATTTACGATCGAGGATTGTCGAGAAAGTCGTGGATTATCGTGAAACTTATCGTGGCAATCGGAATCGGTATCGATTTACTCATTTGGAAATCTAGATTCCGTGAACAATAGAAAAATATCCTTTCATCTTGTCCCGATCTCACGCGCGTCGTGAAAGTTCAATTAATTAAAAAAAATGTTTACTCGTAACGCACAACTCCTTGCTTATCCATTTTGCTATGGATAAGCTATTCTTTGTCAGCACCTTTTTTACCACGCTCATATTAACTTGCCGTGTTGTTGTTGTATGCGTCAAATCTTGTAATCGAATTGTAAACCACTTCCCATCGTCCAATCCTGCTGAAATTTTGTATACACACTTGCTTCCGATGACAATATTTGCCGCCATACTCGTGGCATCAAAAATGAAAGTAAACAAAAAACAAATAAACAGACTTACTGACGGACGAAAGACAAAGACTGAAACTGCTACGCAACGGAAAAGACGACTGGAAAAGGCAAGACAAAAAAACGGGATAATAAATTATCTAATCATGACACAATATTTTCCCTTTTACAAAAGGTCTTCTGTTATAAAATTAGTGTCGGAATAGATAGAAAAATTTAATATAAATTTAAATAAAATCATGACATTAGTGACTATAAATAAAAGCGTGGAGTGCTAAACTATATTGACGTAATCTTCGTGGGCGCTCCACGCTTTTATTTATAGTCACTAATGTCATGATTTTATATAAATTTATGTTAAATTTTTCTATCAATTCCGACACTAATTTTATAACAGAAGAAATTTTGAACTAATTGCTTAAAAGTTTGAGGAAAAATATTATTCATCATTTAACTGGATTCGGTATTTTATGGAGCACCAGGAAAAAAATTATTTTCTCGTTTTTAGTGCGTTTTAATATAAACGTGGTTTTTAAAACGTTTTTTTTATATATGTTTGTTATTGAAGAGGCTGCTCTAATAAGTAGAGACAGCATGTAATTAAAGTAAATCGATCAACGGCAATTAAAAATCAAGTATTGTTTCAAACGTACTATAAATTGACGGCCATTGTTCGCGTCAATTAACTGTTACATCTGAAATCTATATGTTTCTTACTGTTCTAGTCGTTCTAGCCGTTCCTGTAACAGCAATTTACATAGAAGTAATAATATTCTAATGATACAGTGAAGTTATAAGATGAAGGTACTTCTAGGAACGGCCTCTTTATTGCATCGAGCATATTAAACACGCAATGCTATCTACTGCGAAACCATCGTATTTATTACTAGAAGGCAATTCCTTTTTGCACCAAGTACATTGCATCTTTCAATGAAACAGGATACCCAAAAATATCAGAATTTAAAATGAATTCGAAAATTATTGCGTTATTTAGATAATAATGATTCTTAAATAAAAGACCAATACTGTGCGCATAAGACCGCACGAGCGAAGTGAAAATTTCTATAGCGTTTCACCTCGGAGCGTGACGGATCAGACTCATTCACTGCCCAGCCTAAAGAAGTTTTCACTTCAAAAATAGAGCTGGTTCCTTCACGTCTGTTTATTCCATAAATCCATTTCACGAATGTTGAACGTTCCGAAATATTTAATTTGCTATGAACTTTAGACAATCATGCGCGCCATAAGCGCACAAACGGTCGAATAATAAAATGGTACACGGCGTAAAGTCGCTATTACAGTGCCTACCGCTTACATAAACAGCAACGCGGTTAGTTTCCAGGCAGCATTCGAATTTATTTCCCCCGTGAATGTGGTAACAAATGTTCGTCGAGTCGATTTGATAAGTCCGGGGTTTTTTCGCGCGAACGAACGGCTAGACAGATGTAGACGTAGAAAACGCTCACATGCCGCGCGGTGATTCAGCCGCGGTCGTGACTCTCGGTTTATTGAAATTAAGTCCGTCTGTGCGCCGGCGTCGAATCCACCAGATATATATCGATAAGTCAGCGGCATTCACGCGTGGGAGATCGCCGCAATGCTGGTAACACACGGCCCGCCACGCCCCGAACAATTACCAAGAAGTCGAGGCGGTAAATCAGCCGTGAAACCGAGTCTATGAGACCGGGACGCGTAGACACGTATCATAGACGTCGCGGATTCCTCGAGGAAATCGGGTCTCCGACTCCTAGTTGCTCCGAACTCCGAACGCATTATAAGGGCCACATATCTATGTAGTTTGCTTTTAATTGATTTCTGACAAATTATTTTGTAAATTAAAGACACGCCCTCGGCGACCAGAATAATTCTTGTAATTAAATTCAAACGATGGCCCTGCTATTTTTTGTTAATATTCACGTTCCGGCGACTCCTTGTAGGGTAAATGTACCTATTACTGCGATATTTTTTCCCAATGAGATTAAAATACGAAAAAATGACTATTTCGCCCTGAATAATTTTGTACAAGGCATACAAAATTGTCAATCATTCTCTGGACTGTTTTTCACATGATCGTAAATTCTTTATATTGCTTTGAATTGCATAGGGGAAAGTTTTATTATTATTTAGATACCCACTTCAATACAAGAAAAATATAAAAAGGAACTTCTCTTGGCTTTTTGATAAACGTGTAAGTGAAGGAGGAGCTCATTACCGCGTCACAAAAATCACTAGAAACTAATTTCCAATTTAACCATCTAATGAAATTAATCTTTTTCCTCAATATATAATTAGACTTTGCTGAAAACAATAATAACAGAAGAAGAATGAGCTTCACGAGAACATACACACAGAGAACACGAGCTTCTTCATTTTTCGTAGGAATAAATTCGAAGATTCGCTTGGAAGAAATAGAGACGCTTATTCCAACGCATAAATAAATAAAATTTGTTGACCGTGCTGCATATGTAAGAAGGAACAATTTGCAAGTGAAAGGACGATTAAGGTGGAGATATTAGAATTTTTGCATCGGTAAGAATGTGGAACGCATAAATTCGCAGGTAACGGCGTGACACTTTGTTTATAACGGCGAGCAGCTAACAAACGACCCGCTAACAACTAAAATTAATTCCACGGGGCGAGCCAGTGTCTTCATTATCTCGCGGCGAAGTGGGTGTTCAATTTACCGCGCGGTCATCGATCATCATTTTCAGATTGTTTGCTCTGACGAGCGTTTCGACATTAGCGCCGTCTTTCAGCCGGAATATTTTTATTACGCCGCGGATTATCGATCATCTATCGCCCCCCGCACGAAACCTGAATGCCTCGTTTCAAACTTATTCAGTAGATTGACGGAAGCAAACAATGAAATTAATCAACCAGCAGAAAAACCCCCCAACGGGTGTCTATTCTAATCTCGTAACAAACCTCGATTCGCTTCGAATCAACCGACTGGATTAATTAGAAGCTAGATGAGAAATAATCGCCGTGTCTTCCCGGAGCTATCAAGAAGTTGCTCCCACTGACAGGAAGCTTTAAAACAAACACTGTAAATTGCACGCAGCGCTCGTCCGAATGGCTTACGTAAACAATAGACTATATAAATCCGCATAACAGATCTGCAATACAAATCTGCATAATCCAACATTTTACGAGGCATTGTTCCAATCCCGGCTTATCGAAGACTACCGAGCGGGCGAACAGCAATCAACAAACTGATCCAAAGAGGTGAATTCCTGTCGTCGAGCGCAGATCACGCCTCCTATAACTGTGTGTCATCAATAGACTACGGATCTTTATGCATTTATAGCGGAATTGAGTAGATGAAATTCGAAATTGTTAAGAAATTTTAAAAATTGATGATGTCAATATATGATTTTTCTCCTCTTTTAAAATCATTAAGGGAAGAAATAACATTCAATTTAGTTTCTATTTCTTGCAATCTATTCAGACAATTTTTATTTTGCATAAAGATCCGCAGTCTAATCATCAAATATGGGCTGATTCTACGTTGAAAATAATGAATCAAATTTTTTCATTTGAGACTTCGTTTTCCAGAAAATCAAGTCTCAATTCGACTGGTTTCACTGCAGTCCGTCCTTTGCGGCAGTACAGTAGAACCTCGCTAATTGCAACCTCGTTTACTTAAGCTTGCCCCCATTCTACCCTTCCCCTTCCATGACACTATTCCCCCACGCTTCCGCCACGGACCGGTCGCGTGACCAATCCGGTGCTGGCAAAGAGAGGATAACATTTTCCCCTCAATTCGAGTCAATGTCCTGATTTGACGATAATGACTCCTGCCACGAGTTGTTCAAGCTTTTGGGACTCGTGGTGGCGATTCTACGTAGAAACACTAGAAGATCGACACTACGAATCACTGTGATTGGTTACCTCTTTCCTTGCGCAACCTCGATGTTACAGATGTTACAATAATATCTTCCTGATTTCACATTTTAATGTTGTAAGGAACAGCCGTAAGGAAAAAGCGGGTTTATTAACTTATTTGGGCACACGGATAACCAAATGTTAACGACTGACGTACTTTGTCGTGGGCGCTTGTTTCGATCTGCCTTCTTTTCGCAATTTGTTGGCGATCGTAATTTTACAATTCTTCTGTTATTTCTGATTCTCTATTTTTATAAATTTAGCTATATATAGAGTTGTCTGTTAATATACACACATACATACATACACCATTCGTACTTCAACTCTACATATAATATTTTATATGCATCTGATCTGCTGCAATCAAGTTTGAAATATTCCTCAGAGGGGTTAAAGTCGATTCTCTCGAAATCGAAGTCTGAAATAAACAAATCTTATTCTACGCATATTACCGACTTATTTCTCGCATGGCGCCGTGTACGAGACAATAATGATCGACGGTGGATCGTTTCTCTCGGAACGCTTTTAATTACCAGCTGTTATCCCGTTCGCCTTCGCGCGCTCTTAAACGGCGCCGATCCGCTCGGCTCCGCTCCATTCCGCTTAGCTCAGCTCCGCGTCGCGGCGTCGCGGCGGGAACAGCACTCCCACACATCCACCGAAACGTTCCCCGACCGAGAAAAAAGGAAGCAAAGGGGGATACATGACGATTGCATAACGTCCATTCGTATTTCTCATGGATACCCATAAGCCGCTGCCGGTGGTGTTCCCTCCACGATCCCGGACTCGGTGGGAGCTCTCTCTTTTCCGCGCGGGCCGCTCGAACAGAACGGTTACACATATGCGAGAGATCTCCACACGTCGGCCAAAGCCACACCCAGGTCACAACACCACCGGTGGAGCATTTTTCCTGTGGCCGCGACAGGGAGTTCCCCGCGGAGAGAGACCCTGATACGCTATCTCCGAGGCTGCGAACACGCCGCTGCTGCCGAGAAACCTCTTGCCTCGCTTTTCTCTTCTGTCCTGACCATTTCAAGGCTTCCCCCAATCCCTTTGTTTTAGTTTTTCTCTTCTCGCTCGGCTAAATCGTGTACTACTTCTATTGGTCTTCTCAATCCTCGCTGTCAGAGTTGGGCAAAAATTTAATCAACGATTCACGAATAAATTTCTACTTCAATCGTTTTAATCGCTATTAACAATTAATCTCCTAGTTTAGTCGTTAATTGCGGTTAATGATTAAATACTTATTAATCGTTAATTACGATTAACATTCCTTTCAATTGTAATTTTCAATCGGATAATTAATTAATGATTAACTGCTGAAACTTCGAAATGAAATACGGAATCAAAACTGTATGAATACTGAAAAAAATGTAAACTGAGTTCTTGTTGAGATATATTTATGTCAATTCCGCTCTCTGTCTCTCTCTCTCTCCTTCCTTATTACAATCTATGGGTAAACAGTATGGCGATTAACTTCATCAATCGATTGAATCAATCGCCGATTTTTCGATGATTTCTTCTTTTAATCAACGATTGACGATTAACTTCATCAATCAATTGAATCAATCGCCGATTTTTTAATCGTACACATTAATCAATCAATCTTGATTAAAATTTTAATTGATTAATGCCCAACTCTGCTTGCTATGTAAAACGGTGACAATCACCTGTTAATATTTCGCTTGCAATGTTTTAATGTATGTGAGATATGCATCGTTATTTGTGAAAAGTTTACCCCCACTACTTCAGGGCGTACCTCTTGAAGGACCCAGCTCGATGAGATAATACTAATGCAATGGTTATTTTTTTTTATTTTTAATTATTTGTCTTTTACTAGCATATTTGTGACATTTTTCCGAATCAACTACATTTGAAGTCCACATTATCAAGATACCATTACGCATTTTTAGACACGAACATAGTGGTGTCAAAATTGTTTCAAATAATATGGTGGAATTCGCTATAATCGAACTAACACTTTTTGTAAATATTTAAAAAACTAAAAGAGACCACATTTGTATAGGAAAAAGTTGTTCATCAATTTCATCAAAATCCGTGAAGAAGTGACGTTTCGACAAGTTTACCAAATAATACTGTGGTAAATTCTAGTGGCGCCTTAGACAACAATGCAATCATCATGTTATAGATGATTTTCCTACAGCCAAACATTATTAACGAACAAAAACAACAAACTCTTATTCGGTGTGTGTTTTAAATATTGAATGTTGAAATGTCACACCGGCCGATAATCGTTTTTAATTTCAAAAGTTGTATCATAATTTCATGATTCCAACCATCGAATATTGCCGAGGAAAGACGCCAGCTAATTAATCTAATACCGCGGCCGATAGCTAAACCGTAATGGCAGCAATGTTTGCACCGCATAATCCAACCGGATTATGCAAATGCAGACTGATTTTTCAGGGGCAGGCTAATTATCGCGGCATGCGAGCATCCAGGTATCCTGTAACCGGATTCCTCCCTCGAAGCTCGCGATCCTTTCCACGGTTTTACGATTACTGCCGGCTCGGTTCCACTTCGAACTGCTCGCAAATAGAAGAATCGTGAAGATTCCCGAGCTTGCCATGAGTCGAACTTTGATATCGAAGAAGGACGTGCTGTCGAAAGACATTTCTCTTTACTTTGATCCTTCGATTTTATTTGATCGATAAACGAAGTGTCTGTGAAAGGTTTTTGACAATTGCACGTTTATAGACTAGTGTTCAAAAACGAAAACTTGAAAGAAATTTAATAACCCTGGCAGAAGATCATTAGTAAACTGTGGATCTTTATGCATTTATAGCAAAATTGAGTAGATGAAATTCAAAACTGTTGAAAAATTGTAAAAATCGAAGATGTCAATATATGACTTCTCTCCTCTATTAAAATCATTAAGGGAAGAAATAACATTGAATTCAATTTCTATTTCTTGCAATCGATGCAGACAATTTTTATTTTGCATAAAGATACGCAGTCGAATCATTAGTCTACAATAGAATACTATCATCACATTAATTCTTTTACCTATCGATGTATCTAACACGATTTATTGAATATTGTATATCACTTTAATTCACACAATGGATGCCAATTATTCATTTCTTATAGGAAATTATGAACGACAAAGAAATTCTGTAGCTATAATAAATCGCAAGACAAAGGATTAACATTTGACTATAAACGCACAATTCTAAGCATGCATAGGTAATTTGAACAACTTGTAGAGACTTTAATAATACTGGTAGTCGCCGAAGAGCAGGCAATTGGGCTTCATAAATATTTATTAATCCGCATTACAGTGAATTGTGGCTGCCCCTTAAATCAAGTTCCCAATATTTAGGACTTATTGCCGGCGTGTTAGCAGCTAATTAGTTGGCAGAGGGATTTACGAGCGTCCGGGGCCGAATTCGAAGACGAACCCCCTCGTCCGGCGCATAACCACGATTTTAAAAAAGTAAAACAGTTAGTTTCGCATGCAGTTTGACTCGGATCGAGAAAAAAAGAAGGAACACTCGCGTCATATTCCGTGCCGGGGCACCGTTCCACGCGAACGAAGGGATACCTACGAGCGAATTGAGAAGGCTAACGATGAAATATACCGGTGACGTTCGACGAGGACCGTCCTCCTGATATCCTCGGAAGTGTCCGAAGGATATCGCGTGCGTGCGTGCGCGCGTACGTGCGTGCGTGCGTAATATTCATTAAAATATGGCGTCGCCCGCCAGGAAGCCGATGAACCGGCTACCACGAAGAGGCGGGAGAAATGAGGAGACCAGTCGGCATTTTTCCAACGCGAAACGCAAAGGGAATGAGGCCGATTGCATCGGGCATCGACATAAGAAGTGATGAAACGGGCGACTATCTGCAAAAATGTCGATGGCCGCATTCTAATTCAGAAGAACTGTCCGCTCATTCTTCACCCTTTCGCACCCGGTTGCCTACTTACAGTTTCCCTTTAGCATCGTTCACTGCCACGCGAATTCTCATCAAGTTTTATTAATCCATTCAGGCAAAAATTGCCAAAACGCAGTCAAAATTCATTTATTTATGCATTCATTCATTATAAAGTACACTATTTTTTGAGCTCCGTAGAATCCAATTTTGATACGACTTTTAATAATTCTGTAAAAAATTTCAAATAATTGATAAAAGAATTAATTTTTTTACATACAATTGCATATAAAATACACTATTTTATATGCTTTTCGGGGACATAGAATCCAATTTTGATAACGACCTTTATATAAAATAATTTTAAATAATCGATAAAAAAAATAATTTTTTACATACCTACAATTAGTTGTCATCAAACTGTATATACTGTAATTTATTATATTGTACAACAGTAGAATTTATGATATTAAAATCAATTTTTTCCATGAGGATAAAATATGTATATCTTAATAATGGTTACACGAGTTTACAGCTGAAGACATTCTTTTTTACACTGTCTAATTAGTTTTGGCCAAATTGTTCTCTATAAAGTGATGTAATTGGGCAAAGTTGGATCAGAAAAAGAGCTTGAGCTGCATTAGCGCATTTATCGAATATTCGGCTTTCGAGGCAGTTCGATGTTCGTTCATTCGCCAGACGCAACCTGGGGAAAGGTAATTTGAACGGTGCGAGTTTAAGGTCGATTATACAGCAGTCGGTGTTTAGGTCAGAGTTCGTTGCAGCCTCGCGAAAGGTTCCGCGGGATAACGTTTATAATTCGCATGCATCGAAGGGCAGCGCAATTTGTCCGTCCCTGGCGCGACCGATTTAACGGAAGGCAAAATTCTGCTTCCCGAATTTTTTGAACTTGATCGAAATTGATCTTAGCTCTGCAAAGGTTGCAGCCCTAAATTCAGACTTACGCGACTAAACTTTATTAGAATCCCATTGATAAAACTCCAAAAAACTGTATTGTCAACTTCAAAGAAACTTCCAATAAACTAAAAATAAAGCTGTATGAAATTTTGCTGATTAAATCTCTGCAGTCTAATTATAGCTCCAATCAAATAGACAAAATTAACCCGGTGGTATTAAATTAACATTGACCTAAATATCACGTTCTTAACGTCCAGTAAATTATTTTACAAGTCCAATGCTCTCAAAAAAGTTTGACTAAATAAATATTAAATTATACCACAATAATTGAAATAGCCTATACCTATTTCTAAAGTTATCTATAGCATCTCAAGCACAAACGTCTAGGTAACTTTCTTACGCACAGCCTCGACGATTCTTTTGCAATTTAAAATTTACAGCGTTTACACCCATTAAGCGAAAAAGTTGTAAACGCGGCATAGCTTCTCTGCCTAATAACACAATGTCGGTACTGAAATGGTAACGCTCCTTTAATCGACTTCTTGTCAAACATGCAAAAAGATCATCTGCCCAAAGGACAGGATATTCGAAACGAGGTAAAATTCCGTCGGAAAGCTACACGTTGCCGGCAACATTAAGATAATTGGAATTTCTTACAAACACTCCGCTCTCATTCACGGGAATCGTGTCGAATCGAGACACAGAGAAAGAGAGAGAGAGAGAACCACTCCTTAGACGAGCCTCATCAGCGTCTTCGCAGAGTCTAATCAAAGCTAAACGAACCGAGAAGAATGTTTTGAAACCGGGATACGAAGTATCCGACGACTGCTTCGGCTTCGGTGTCGGTTCACCTTCGATTCCATTCTCGCGCTAACGAGATTCGCTAAAATGCCAACCACAATCAATTGTTAAACAAACCGTTTCGAGCGAACAAGCAGATACACTGTTCCCTTCGGACAGCTAACTTCTGCGTGAGACAGGAAAAATAAAATCGTTAAATAAAACCATTAACTGTTGTTCTAGGAACCAGAGATATTTAGTAAATAAATTGTGAAACGTTTGTGCAAACATGATTATGAGACACAAAGTTCGATAAAACTTGGTACAATCTTCTTGATATTTCTAATTCGCTGAAAAGACGGAAAATTGCTCCGTTCGCTACCAACGTCACGTGAAGATAGGAATATCAAATTAATTTTCTGTAACTTATTCAAAATTGTAACGTGCAGCATGATAGTTGAAATAATACATTTTTTCAGTTTTTACTGTAGGGCACATTGCATTTGATATAATGCTGATAGCCTTTGCCTTACAATTGAATTCTAAAGTTTCAAATTACAGTAAAGTCGTGTTTACTGTCCGCGATCGGGTACGCGATCACTGTCCAGTGCCTACCCCCTCCACTGCCATGCTGTCCTTCTCTACGTTCGGCTTTCTTTTGAACTCTTCGCGCGGTCGGCGCAGTCGGCGCAGTCATTAAAAAAAATGTCGGTATGCGATCACTGTCCGTGCAAAACACAGGCTATTGGACAGTAAACGCGACTTTACTGTAATACTATTTCGCACAGAGCGTACCCAAATTTAGCATGGAACAGGCAAGAGCATTGTAGTGGCAAGAACAGTATTACTTTAGGGTAAATGGAGGCATCCATAATATCATTTTATAGAGTCTAATCGAATTCACTTTGAAAAATATTTTTCTGAAATATTAAAACATGCCTGTACCATTTCGATGGAAATTTTATAATTTTCTTAAAATCGTTATAAAGTTTGGCGTTCCAAGTCTATGACGTTTCTGAGACGTCATTTAAAAATAAAAAGTATCTACAGGAGAATATATTACAGTTATACAGAGAATGTAATACAGAGGATATAAACAATATAGTATTATGTTAACTCTTGCTGCCCGACCTCAAGTTGTAGTTGGACCCCCGTTCTTGAAATTTCTGGGCTCTGGCAAGATTTCGCACGCGACACAGAGGATGGGAAAGGGTTGGGCGAATTGTCGAGTTGGTCGGGCGTGCGGAAAAATGGCGATTCAGGTGACAGTCTCGAGTTTTCTCGGGCCGGGCGTCCTTTCCAGTCACGCAACGGGGCCGGCCAATTACGAGCGATTAATCAAGCGGCCTGGCGGTGAAAAACGCGAGCCCGGGAACTCGTCCGCGAGGCACATCGCGAACCACCGCCTTGGGAATCGCGGAGCCCCGGGACCCGTGGAGTTTATTTTACATCGGTCCTGAACGGCGCGGCGCGCGGCGACCAGTTCTCGGCCTTATTCAGAGTTTCAGGAAGCTCTCCGGCCGTTGGCAGAGGGACATAGTTGATTGTTGCCATTCGCGGATACTGTTGGCTTGGGATATCGCGGATAGCAGTTTCGTCTCTTTGCTGCTAATTGCTGGCTTTCTGGTTTGTGGCGCGCACGGATCTCGCTGCGAAACCACCGTTCGAATACCTTTTTACGATTCCCTCCGCTAGATGAAAGGCAAAAGTACGGATTACCGGCCCCGGAGCGGCGCTACTTATAGTTATTACCCCCGAGAACTTTCGTAAAACCTTTTTTTTTTATGGAAAACCTAGGCACTGGGTTTTACTGGCAATTTAGATGTTTTATGCGACCATGGTTTCATAGTTTGTTTGATTGCCCGATAAACAGATGAATTGTAAAGGCAACATGAGAATGTTGGGATCGTGCTATCCGGGTAACAAGATAGAGTACGGATGCGTCGCGTACGATGATTCCCGTGGTTCGTGTTCGTCGAGTAATGGTGCAGAAATAATTGACATTGTTGCTTAAAGACGTCGGATAGGATCTGTGAAGTTTAAGTTCAGTTGAGTTCAGTCATTCGCGAGTTTAATGCCCATATAAATCAGGTGCTAGTCCGGGTGCTGAAGTTCCCGAGCTCTGCATCGATTCAACAGATGGTCATTTATTTTTTATTGAATTATTTATTATCTGCCTACTGGTAGAGGGACAAGAACAATTGTAAACCAAGTGTGTAAAAAAACAACCTGAACACCATGACCTTGACGTGACCTTGAATCCGAAAAGATCAGTTTCGGTTTGAAGAATGTTTGAAACGCAATAAAACGAATAGAGTAATATTACCTAGATTTTCTCTTCGAAGCAGAAAAAAGTCAATCAACTTTGATCCCACCTAATCAATAAATGTTTAGTGTGTGTGATCATTTGCCGAACAACGCACAAGGACTAAATAGCCAAAGTAACCCTCCAATTCGTGAAATAGTTACAAAACTGAGAACAGTACAGGATTCATGCTACTTGAGAGACTTTTTAGAGGGTTCGAGGAAAAAGTAGCTGTATGGACATTAAACTTGAGCAGCAATCTTTCGCATTCGATCGCGAAGCGGCACTGTACTCGAACGTTCGACGAGGCATCGCCGGGCTCTGCGGGGCTATTCGATTTCAGTTCCCGGAAGCTCGGTCCAATATTTCACGTCAACCAGATAACTTCTCCAATTCATCTCGACAAATGAACAGCGCTTCTGGCGGGGCTGGTGGCCGGCGGTTCCCATCGGCTGATAAATTTTCCGCAAAGTGGCAAGCGCCGTCGAAAGCTGCAGGACGCCGTTGCCGGCCGGCCATCTCGAAACGAAAGTCCTGTAATCGTTGTTGCGATCGCGCGGAAACGCAGGGCCCGGCCAATGCTATATATCGACGGGGACGAGAGAGAGAGAGCGAGAGAGAGAAAGAGAGAGAAGGAGATGGAAACACCACGAAGAATCTCGGCTAGGCAATATTCCTGGCCGGAGCGAGCCGGTAAACGAAATTCAACCGGCGTTACACGCGTAGCAGGAATTCAACGAGGGAATTCCAGCGATGCTCCGCGGTTTGCAGAAACGCAGTCGGGTTTACGAGCGCCTTCCGGAATTTTTCTAGTTCTTCCGGCGAACCGACGACCCCAAGACGCGCCGCGCCGCGCCGTGCCGCCGCCCTCCCGCCACCGATTTACAGTTAGACACTCGGACGTGTATAAACGACAGGGTGGAGTTCACTTGGAAGCCGAAGACCCAGAAGTTTTCCGATTCCCCGCGATTTTTCTCTTCGCCGACCATCGAAGGTGCGGCACCTAATCGAACAAAAAGCCGCCATCCTGGAAATCCTCGACCGTTATCGTTATTACCAATTTATTTCGCGGCAGCAACCCAGTGGGAACGTAAAACGAAAATAGTAACGGGTACATGCAAATGAACGGCAACATTATGGGCGATGGCCTGCGAGCCTCAATTATCAGCCATTCAAATTGCCGATGAAGAATAACATCAAAAGCTTCATAGACTTCCAGATTTACTTCAGTCACGATTTACGTTATCGCTACTGGCTCAGTTTATGTACACGGTGTAAAGCTTTTACACATCATGCATCAATTTTGTTCGCATACGAGTTCAGATGCGCCATACAACTCGAACACTTTTTCTACCTTCTTACGTTCATTGTTGGAGTTGGAAAATAGGGATAGGGGTATAATCTGCTTCGCTTAGGGGAAAAAAGGGATAACTCAATCGCGCAACTAAATTGATTAATTTACGCCAGTTCAAAAGATACGCATTTACTGGAGCACCAATCCACAATAGTGAGAAATGTCCTCTTGAACGAGAGGGCGATCGCTGTCGTTTCTTTTTTTAAACTGTCGAAAAATTCCGAGGAACTGATGAGTAAGAAGGCTGTATGGATTGAACTGAGAACACTCAGATGTTGAAAATATGAAGATGGATTCAGTTATGGCGCCTACTTCAAAAGAATAAGTAGCCGCAAAGATGCAATACGCCACTTGTAATCATCCAATTCGCCACGTTTGGCGAATGCGCCACAGGTTGGCCACCCCTGGTTTAAAGAAACGTTCGGTCTTGGCAGCCATAGACGTATTCTACATCTTGAATTTCAAGGTCAAATTTGTTTTTCTTGTTGCTTTTCTTTTTGCGATTCTACGCATCGTGGGGATGAAAAGTGTGAAATGAACAATGGGGCAAAACTCAGTAAAATAAATGTTATTCATAGAAGTTGTAGACGCGTAAACGAAAGCATTAATTAAATCCAGTCGAAAATGGATTCAGTACAATGGTTCGGCACGATAATGGACGGTTTCAAGTGGCCAATCTCAGATTAGAAATCACGGGTTCGGCTGTGACAGGCAAAAGGAATAAGAGCCTCGGCTCCCGTCCGATCGTGTTAATATCTCGAAATCCATCGTAAACTCCGCGAATATTCTCGCGAAAGACACACGGACAGAGGCTTGCCCCCGGAAGGTCTCCGAGGATTTACAGTTAACTTCGGCAGATATACAGCAGCCCCGGAGGGTTTTTATGGAAATAGAGGCGTGGGTAATGCCGTCATTTTCGTGTGCAACGCCGCGATGATGCATCCTCCCCAGGCGTACAGTTTTCCACGGTAGGCGAGGGATTAGATTCCAGAAAGAAATCGCGAGACCGAGTCCGAGGGACGTTGAACTATGAAGCGTGCAGGAATGACTTTCGTAATTTTCTAGTCTTTAGCGATTCGCTGCTCCCTGGACTGACACAGTTCTAAATATTCTGTAGAGTCAGAGAGCAACTTTGAACACCGAGCGTCGAGATTCATTTTATTTAGCATCTTCGATAGTAAAGTTTACTTGAGCGTTTTGGAAAATTCATTCTTCGATACTGCATTGTTTAAGCATGCAAAGAGCGAGAGGCTGTTTATTGATTCCTTGGCAGTATAATAACTACTATAATAAGAGAGTTTTATTTATTTCAGATCTACAAAGACTACTACCACTGCAAATCAGATTTTACTTGTTTCCACTTTCTTAAAATTTGCCTACAAAAATTGAAAATTACATAAACATCCGCAGTCTAATAATAACGGGTCACGCTCGTGACGACTATCGCAACCAAAATCGATTAAATACGAATGTTATGGCTTTCTTCTAGGACAAAATCAAATTCTATCCTTTTTCATTTAAGCAGTAAAGTAATCGTAGACATTGTGTGTCCCCACTCTACGTTCCTCTTCTACGACGGTATCTGGCAGAGAGAGGGTAACTTCTTCCCCTGATCTGGAGACTCTGGTCAGGAGACTCGGTTTCCCTTGACTGGGAAAGAAGAAGACGCTCGCAGCAGTATTTTTTCAACTAAATTGACGGGGCTGATCAGACACATCGTCCGCATTACGATGCGGTCGCGGAACCCTTTGAGGATGCTACGTGATCCTCCGAAGGGATTCGGACCCTTGTACCGGTCCGGATCGAGATATTTGCACGGAATCAGGAGCGATCGGATCGCCTACAGGCTCAGCAATCGGCCGGCTCGTTGCAGAGATCGCCGACGGTAAATGATGATGACTTCATTGGGCGTATTTAACTTATTTCGGCCGGATCATTTGGCGCGGCTCCTCTTCGGGGACAGGCTACCCCGATCCTCTCTAATTATGAAAAAAAGAACCCGTCACGGAATTCGCGCATTAACGGGAAGCACGGCCAATCAACGTCCCGAGGCCTGTCTCATTTACAGGAATCTTCGTGTAATTCAGCCACGGCCGAACCCGAAATCTCGTAAGGAAAGTGGTTTTATTGTCTTCGTGCGTCTTCAATTTCAGCCGATCTCGAAGAAACCAGATTCCCAGACCGCGTTATCAGTCCGTGAGCAAGATGGTGATCGAAGAGCTCTTTGTGTGGGTGATAACGGTGTAGCAGGTGTTCTCTGGTGTTCACTAAATTAAACAGTTACACAATTTAAAAATTTTATTTAGCACGAGAAACAACATTTAGTTTAAGATTCTTGTAGTGATGCTCAAACCGTGTTCAAAATGTTCGAATCAGCGTGGACGTGTAAGGAACATTTAGCTTTAGATAAATGTATCGTTTATTGTATTATTTTGGCAGAAACGATATAAACATAGCTATCGATTGGACGCAACTTTAAGGTGTGTACACACTGAAGCAACAACAACTTTCTCCTCACCTCTTCTTGCTGTATGGTTTTAGATATTTCCAACAATTGTGACTCAATTAATAAGTAATCCACTCTTGTCCCCACAAGTTTTTCATTGGCATCTCCTGACGGACGATCAATACACGGCGTTCATGACTTTTGAAAATTATGAGAAAATGCTAGGATATAAAATTCTGCATGAATCTACTTTCTAAAAATTTGCCTACAAAAATGGAAAATTGCATGACCATCCGCAGTCTTCTCTCAATAGATGCAAAAAATGTCTAAAAAGATCCACAGTTCAGTGATAAGAAATTCAAAACAAAATGGAGGAATAGCTCACTCGAGACGAGTTGCATCAACTTCAAAGTTGCATTCGTGCGATCTTTAATATTCGATTTCTCTGGACTGGACTATTAACTGTTGCTCGGGTATTCCGATTAAGCACGGTACGTGCCAGTCTAGAAAACCCGCCTGTAATGGCGGCAAGTATAATAAGACGAGTGTTCCGAGTGATCAAGGACTGGGCAGGGGCCGGTGGCCGCGGGTCAAAGGTCGAGCAGCGCGGAAGAAGACGAAGGTGAGAGAGGCACACGGTGCACCTGTGCCCGGATGATTTTCGCGATTAACGGTCGCGGATCACCGGGGTTGCTACCTGAGCAAGCAGAATTCACCTTGCTTGTCCGTCGTGGTCGTCCCTTTCGGTCGGTTGATGACGTTAATACGCGCTCAGCTACGTAATGACGAGTCGCGCCGAGGGCCGAGAAGTCGAATCGGCCAACGGGTTGCGGTCACCGGTGTGCGTCGGTGTGTTATTCACCAAATCGAATGAAAAAGAGGGCCTCGTCAGGTCCATACCCGAGGAAACGAGGGGACACCGCAAGATCGAGCCTTTCTCTCGTTATCGTCTCGAACGCGAGCGAGGTCGTTAGTGAAAAAAATCGCTGCGATGCGCCAAATAAATTCCGGTTATCCACGCCGTGTTGCGCTGTAATTGTGGCAATTAGCCCGATCCCGCCGGGAATTATCCTTTTCGAAAATCGTTTCGGATTGTCTGCTCGGCTTCACCAGCAAGATAATGCGAAAGAAGAATCGTGTTCTCGCAGCTTTATCCGAAGGAATTCGTGTTGCTCCGTTAAATGGCGCGATAGGAATCTGAAGATCGAACAAACTGCGATATGTGCTATTTATTTGAGCCGTTGGTGCACACGTTTGAACAACCAATATACTTCCGATACACTTCTGATCAAAGGGGGGATTCTTAAGGTCATTTGAAAGAACTTTTTCCTTTGCGGAAATTTTCTCCACGGCTCTGTTAAAAAGTTATTAACGAAAAACAAGGACCAATCAATGCGCGGCTATAGCCGAGTGTGACGTTGGCAGAGCCGAAATCCGTCCATAATAGTCGCGCTCTGATTTTTTTTGTTAATAATTCCTTAACAAAGCCGCGGAGAACATTATCGCAAAGGAAAAAGTTGCTTCAAACTGAACGTGACTCATCCCTTTTAAGGAAGTACATTTTTGGGACACCCTGTATAGAAATTAACTTTTTAATATCCACTCATTTTCGTTTCTAATATTATCCTATTAACTTTCTAATCTTAATGTTAATGTTCTGCCACCATTTTTATCTAGATCAGTGGTTCTTAACCTTTTTGAAGTCAGGGGACACTTTTGAGATTATACGAAAAATTTGCGGAACACCAAAACACCAAAAAACATCCCGCGTAGAAATAAATATATTTTAGAAAATATATTATTAAATATATTTAATATATAAAGCTCGCGGAACACCGGTTAAGAACCAGTGGTAAAGACAGACAGAGCATACCGAGGTCTAACATGCAAGAACCTTAAATTTCATTTTATACTTGCAATTCCATCAATTAATACCAAATTGCTACACAACAATGAAGAAATAACAAATTTTTAACTTTTTAACTTTAAACTTGAGGGTTAACTTTAGATTTTAGATGGTTGCGGGCTTCAAAAAATTGTTTTAAATGAAATTAAAATAGTCAGCGAGGAAAAATGTGTGAGAAGATGAGATATCGCCGGAACTAGTTATCGGTGTCACGGAACTAGTCCATTCAACTTGTATTCATCATGAATCGCGAATTCCACGTGGGACGTAATTTATGCATGAAGCAACAGTGTGCATCGTGCACATTGTTAATCAACATCGTCGCCACCCATCGAGCGCACGTGCAACCTACGCGAACACACCGCTTTCCATCGAATACTCCGCTTCGAAATAGATCGGTGGTCTTTAACGAGATATTGGTTTTCTAATTTGAATGAGCCAGGTCGTCGTGCGCTTCCTACATACGAAGCGTGATCCGAGAACATGATACCGGCATCGAGTGATTATGATGATCGGAGAAGGAACGCTGTACTTCAAAGACACCGCTCCCGATTCAACCGATACGACGAATCAAAATAAAACATTACAGATCCCCGACGGGAAGAAAATGAGCACGCTCTTTTCTGCCTTTTTAAACAAACTCTTGTTACAAGTATTTTTACGTTGCAGATTTAGAATGCTTCTCTAAAATTAATTTATATATTTAGAAAATTTTTCTATATGAGGTATAACAACTACATGCCTCTGTATAAAAATGATCGAATTCAATAAGATATCAATAGTTTTTCTATAAAAGTATAAAGTACAAACTTTCGCAATCCACGTCTCGCTCCTCGTAGCTTTTTGTCAATTACGAGAATGTATTGGGTTGAAAAGAGAGTTCGCAGTGTCTTCGAATTAAGAATCGAAGTTAAAATTAAGGTAATTATTCATATGTTTATTCAATAATATGAGAAGTTACCTCGAAAATGACAAAAAGTAATAGAACAGAATGGAAAATATGTTATTGAATAAATCTATCAATAAATATCTGAATTTTAGCTTTCAATTTTAATTTACAAACGCTACGAACTTTCGTTCCCCAATCAAATATTAGAGATACATACATTAAACTAAATTATTTTTTGAAATTCACTAGAAATATGAAGTATCGAAATACTTGTTAAAGATATGAAAACAATATTGAAATATGTGTATATACGCATATACATGTGCACATGCATGTGAGAATTGAAGAAACGAGGATTTCTGTGTGAGACGCGTCGTACCAAAATGGCGGTGTCCGTCGAATGGCTTCCACCGTGCTGGGATCGCCTAAGACCCGATTCATTTTCCTTTAATCGACTTCGAGGCAGCTCGAAACACACCCTGCGCACAAGAGAAGTGCCGCACACGTGCTTAGGCTCGTTAGGCTCTCGGGTCCATGGGCACACAGACGTGCCAAGCGTCGATGCGAAAGCATGAAGCGAAAGAAAAGGACGGGGACAGGTGAGAGGCGATCCGAACGCAGGAGAGGAAGAAGGGGTTGGAGGAGGACGGATCCCGGAGAAGTGCATCCGCGAGCTAGGTTTCGCATAGTTTATCAATGCGCGTAGGCTGGTTCGAGAACACTGGCGAAGCAATAGATTACAATTATACGAACACGCCTGGCCAAACGTGGGAGTTGGCTGCGCAGACACGAGCAACGACCACTGCGGATACGATTCTCGCCTCTTCCGTTTCCCGCGAGACTGCCCGCCATTTTTCCCAATGGCGAAATCACGCGAAGGAATTCGACTATCGATGGATAAAAAATCCTCGTTCCCGTGGATCTTCATTCTTGCAAATTTCTATTTATATTGGGTTGGTACTTTATAAATAATTTTTCTAATAAATCTTTTACATCAATCGCAAGATACAGAAGAAAAACTTAATTTTTTCAATTCAGTAATTTTTAAATTCTTCTATTCATTTTTCGCTTTAAAATAATTATTCAAATGTTTATCCTACATTATTCTAAATTTTTCTTCTTTCCCCAATTGTTTAAGACTCTTTTGATTAAGCCTGTCTTGGAGATCCTAAATTCACTCTGTTCAATAAATAAGATTCTCTTGTAAAATGTCTGTGACTGAAGAAACAAAGTATCTTGACTTTGAGATTTTCTTTCTCCACGGATTTTTGTAAATATGTTATAATTCGGCAAGGTCGATCATTTTAAATGGAATTCGGTTTGTTACGTTGATTTTGTTCCACTTTCGAATTTCGAGGCTGCTTTACGCGAGGTTTATTTACGAACTGGAAAACCGGTGCCGTTGCGCGATCCACGGAGGAGAATTTCGTGATTGTACTCGGTGTCGTAAATTTCTGGAATAAGTGGGTAGCTTTATGGGTGTCGTAAACGTGTGGCAGTATACCCCTGAATGTCGATCGCAGCATGTTCTTCCTGTGGTTTCGAATTTCTCGGATGGGAACATTGTCACACATTGTGCACGGTGTAGCGGAAATCGAAGGGTGGAAGAATCCTGTTCGGTATCGAAACTCATTTTATAGTCTTGCTTCATTGAGAGAAGGACACCTGACTGCGTACATTTTTATTGTTCGTTAATGGAATTAAGACATTCGACGAAGGATCTCCGTTGACATCTGGCAAGCTTGACAATTTCCCTCCAGTCATTTCTCCAGATAAATAAATAATTGAAGATGTAGGTTAAATCAAATTGGACGATTTAATTTTCCCAGAAGTTGATAAAGAAAGAGAACGGGCTTTGTACCTCGGTACTGTTTTCGGTGCGGAGATGCAGCGGCAAGATTGTTTGCATTGGAAGATTATCTGAAGCACAGATCCCACAATCTGTAGAGACAGTTTACCAGTAAACGGGCAATAACATTCCACGGAGTCAACCATCGAACCTAAACTATTAATTCCTGCGGGCCCGCGGTGCACCGAAGTCCTCTCGGAATTCTTTCGCATTGTTCCGCAATCTTCAGTCCCGTTATCCACCGCCATGGTTCGATTTCTGCTTGATTCGTTTCCGTATCGCGATCCCAGGACGAAGGTCTAGGGAACGTGAAAGCCACGAGCAGTCCGGCCATCATCTTCATCATCGTTCAGGCACACGTGATCTCGGTCTTCGTGCTCTCCTACGCAGGTCCTCGGGACCTTCGGCAGCCATTGTTAAGCCGTGTGAATTATGGTCGCGTTCGAATCTCTATTTTGAAATCGGGAATTCGGAAACATTCTTAATTTTATTTACTTACTGGTACTCCACCTTTCGATCTTGAGGACCTTCGACATTGTCAAAAATTTATTTGTCCTTCTAATTTACAGTAACAAAATTTCGTTTTAACCAATATGCTATAATCTAACACCAATATAAAATCTAATATTTTTTATATTCTCTACGATTATTGTTTATTTATTAGTTACAATGTAACACACATAATTAACATAATTAAAATTAATTATTTATGTAGTAATAATCGTTAGAAAACGCTAGAAAAACAACGTTTGGTCTCTCTCGCAGTTATAAGAGCACGATGAAGAAAGATGAATAAAAGAGCATCGAATATTGATGGAGGCACTGACAAGCATAAATTTACGACTAAGGTGCGTTGCATTTCGTGACGTTTATCACAGGATGCAGCAATGTTTTGAAGGATAATACCAGTGGCTGTGTTATTCTAGGTCAGTCTCAGCGCATTCGTAGGGGACGTTTAAAGAAGGGTTCTTTGCTTAGACAGGGGCTCGTAGCTCTTTTTAAGTGTAGGTTTTAAAATGCGTAGGACGTCGAAGTGGAATGGAGATTCGGTAACGTTTGCAACTAGTAATTAAATCTTTTAATTGAAGCTTTCTCAATCCACGGTATATATTTATTCATTTCTCATGAGAAACTTCGTAAGATGCAGCTTTAATTCTCACTCGGTTAAAATCGAATTGTGAATTTTTAAGTAATGAATTCTGTCATCAAAAATAATTTGCAGCTAAAACAGAATTCACGCTTCTTCTGGAAAATAAAGTATTGTAAAACATAAAGGAGCAGGTGGCCACTGATCGGTGTATAAGTGCCACGCAGTTTTTCCATTTCTGTTCGCTCGTAGATTGCGAAGAAACGAGACACCGGCAAGAAAACTGTAGGGAAAGACAATGGCGTGTTAACTCACCGGTAAAAAATGTTTCTGCCTTCAACCCCGCCTCGTGTGTCCTGGGATGTCTTTAATAATTCAAACGCCACGCGTTTCTACGGGCGTATTCGTATGCTAATACGCGGACGACGGTCTTCTTACATTGATAGCACCGGCGAATGACTTTGCGAAAGCAGACCGATTGTGTGTCTCGGTCCAAAAAGAGGTTCGTCGGTGACTCGGACAAAAATTTCACTCACGAATTTAGGCTCGACGATAAGTATTTATATTCTCGCGTTGCAAAATGCTGAACCAAGACGGTCACGAAGTTGAACGAATTTTGCTACATGTTTGTAGGATCGGGTTTTGGTGAATTGATTAGTATTCCCTAATACTATTCTTTAATTCTTTACTATTCCTATTAATTAAGATTACTATTCCTTAATTCCGAAATTCCTTAATCGATACCCAATGTACGCTTGTCGTGGCTTAATCTTTCTTGAAATTATATTTCATTTATATTCTTCATTTAATATACAGTGTGTCTCAGCTGAAGGAGGCCACCTAAATATCTCCTTTGTTTTTAATGGCACAAAAAATATTTATGGCATAATTTAAATGGTATCGAAGGAGGAATATTATAGAAGAACAATTTTTTTGTCCGGTTATTTTTTCATAGTTTTTTCAAGGTCATCGTTATTTTTTATCGGGAAAACTTATTTTTTTTTTCCATCTTGTAGCGGCTGAAAAAATACATTTGAATATGCTTAAGTCATTACCTTCAGGTGACCTTGAATACCAAAAAATGTGATAAAATTTTAAGATAATATTAGGATTACATTTGAACTTACTCTTCAAAATTGTTCTTCTATGATATTCCTCCTTCGATACCATTTAAATTATGCCATAAATGTTTTTTGTGTCATTAAAAATAAAACAGATATGTAGGTGGCCTCTTTCAGCTGAAACACCCTGTATATTATTCGTTATTATTCCAATCTCAAGAATAATAGAGATATGTAATGAAAAACCGAAATTAATTTGTTTTTTAATTCATAGTGTAATATGCAAGCAAAATTTACACATTTTCTTCGGAACCAAGCATTGAGATCACCACTGAAACGCCATTGGAACTTGATTTCTTATAAATAGACTACGAATTTTTATGCATTTATAGCAAAATTGAGTAGATGAAATTCAAAATTGTTGGAAAATTTGTAAAATTGAAGATGTCAATCGATGCAGACAACTTTTATTTTGCATAAAGATCCGCAGTCTACTTATGAATATTCTTTTAATATCGTTATTAGTTAAGGAAATTTCTTCGAAGATGATAACACGTTCCTTGCCAAGGGAAAGTATTACTGCACGCTGCTCAATGGTTCATGCAATAAATCCGTTGTGTACGCAGCCCTTAAGATTCGAAAGGAAGCGACAGTGGTACGCCGCGGCGCGGCGTCTTGTACGTGCGTTCACAACTGAATTAGCTGGATCATTGTCTGAATAGAGGAAAAAGAGACAGAGAAATATTAAGTGAATGCAAATATGGTAAAAATCCGCGCGTCATCCGGTTGACAATCGTTGATGTCGCCAAGGATATCTGCCACTGTCACCTCCGTCAAGAGAAAATCCTCTTTTTTTCTTTAGCAGATATATAATAATAATTTGTTTGGAGCAGTCTTAAAAATGTCTTCAACATCCACATTCATTTATTTAACCCCTTGCCGTATTTTAACACTCGTCATGAAGATGCTGAACAAAGTCTAACAAATATGAATGCTGTGCCTTTCTTTTTAAACGAAATAAAATTTGATTCGTTTGTAATCAATATTTAAGCATTAAGATAAATATAGCCATAGAAAAAATATAGTTTTCTTTTTTCTACATTTTTGGGGATAAAGACGTTTTAATCACTTTAACTGGAAAGAAAATGGTACAGCAAGGGCTTCAGTAATATTTACCACGTTCTATGAGGAGCTAGTATCGCTGATTGCGTCCGAAGCCGAAATAAAGTTTCTGGGTCTACGACCAATTGCCGGTTGGATCAGCATGGAACCTTTATAACGCGGAAGGCCAAGCGTCCTGACCGATAACTTTCTCTCCATTGAGAAGTCCGCCATACACGGCTAAAGAATCTATCGATAGTCGTGCCATGGTTCTCGTTACGTTGAATTCCCCGTTCTGCTCTTCTTAATTAGTTTTCCTCCAATTAAGGGCATTGTCTCGGGCTCGCTCGGAAGCAACACGTTCGCCAAATTAGCGGATGCGGTCTAGGCTTATCTACGAATCAAACTCGATCGACTTTCGCGTACCCAAGGATTCCGTTCGCCCCCTCGCGCCGCCCCATACTTCATTCGCAATTAATTCATATGTTACGTTTAATTATCGCGAAACAGCCGGCTGCTATCTTATTCAGCAAAACCCGAAGATTACCACACGCTGGCAGGATACTGGTTGCCGGGCCGACTTCAGAGAGCTTCTCCGCGGTTCCCAGAAGATAAACTCCGCATTTAGTTGACCCGTTTCCTCAAGGACCACCTTTTCAATGAATAATTTAATTCGATCGTAATTAATGCAATTTATTTCGCCTGAGACAGCAGTAATTTAATTAGACCACCTAGGGCGAGGACGCGTCGCATGAAACCGAGACTGTTCACCGATAACTCTTCTTCCTCTTTCCTGCGTTTCGTCTGGCTCCCGTCTAGAAGCTAGATTATGCTATTAACACCGCTTAGAGGTCAAAAAACCTTCTGCTGCACCCGAAGAGTGCACTGAAGGATCAGTAAAATTGGATTAGCGAGACACCGCTTCATGGATGCTAGTCGAAACAGTCAGAAATGAACAATTGAGTATTTCAACACTGAAGAACATTTATTTGATAATACATTCACGTGAAAATTGTAACGAACCCCCTACTGATACTGTTAGACTTTATTAAAGTAGTGGAATCCTACAATACCGCGTGTACAGTGTTAAAGATATAAATAGTTCAGTACATATAACTTTATGACTAAAATACAGCAAGAATGGTTACTTTATAAAATGTGACGACGCGACGTGCTAAGTTCGATGGTTTCCTTGCGACTGACTTCGGTCCTCGCTTTTTCCTTACTACAAGGGTCGCTTATAACTGTAAACCGCCCCTTAAACCTACAGTTTAGGAAGTGGCAATTGTTGCACACCAAAAGATACTTTCATCGTTAAAATTAAAACTGGCAGCGTAATAACTCAATCGTTCGAACGGTCAATTATTTTCTCGCAGAAAGCGATCTTCAAAACAGCCAAAAGTTTCAGGTTTCTTGTTAGCAATGTTGAGCATTGAGGATTGGGACCATCTAGTCTGGCAATTTTCTTGCACAGATAGCGATCTGTAGAGTCTAATTACTCCCGATAATTGGCGCTATTATCGCCATCCCCGGATCACTGTGCAACGAAGATGAGAACACGGTGAGAAAAAAGCGCAAGGAATCGATCGATCAAAGATGCAATTAGCTGTGCCACCATCCGGACCAGTTTTGTTCTTCCTCCGCGCTCCTCTTGTGTATGCGTCTAATTAAGGCTAATTACGGTAGCCGCCTCTTTGACGACTTCATTCGCCCCTGAGAATGTTTGTAATTTTCCGAGTTACGCGTTGTAACACGAAAAGAAGCGATCGCGATCGCGGATGATTGGGGCTGGACGACCGAAAATGTTCGGTACCGTTACAGCTTTCACCTGGTCCGATCGATAAACCGTACTTTTTGTCAGAAACTTCTTAATCTCGGGTAATTGTGCGCAGCTCAAGCGAAAACTGCACGCTCGATCTTGCGGACTGTATGAAATTTCTTTACCGAAGAAATTCTTGCCGAAACTGATTTAATCTCCAAATTCGATGCAGAATTTTATTACGGCATAAGGGAATTTATTACTCTTTCATATTACAATGTTGATTTTAGTAGATTGTTTATACTCTCGTATTTAATTAAGTTCGCTTTTAGAGCTAATAAAGTTGATGTTTGTCAGGTGTATAAGATATAATTGCGGAGTCATCAAACCAGCATATATAATTATTGTGTGTGTATACACTAACAATTTTATCGTTATCATTCCTATTAAAAGACGTTTCATGTGTGTGAGCTATATTTCTAGATTTTCTAAAGAGAATAGAATTTTATTTCCTAAATAAACAATATATTATAAAAGTCTTACTTTTCTTTAAAGATCTTCGTAAGCTATAATTAGACTGTGGATATTTTTCCAAATAAGAATTGTTGGCTGAACTTCACCTCAGGAAACCAACATTTTTTAACCTTTTTTAAAATCTACAGAACTACATTTAAAAAGTTTTGGTTTCCGGAGGTGAAGTTTAACCAATGCATCGAATCCGCAGGTTACTTATAATTTTAGTAGAACAACTCAAAGAGGAAAATAAGATTCTATTTAAGGGGTAGACTCGTTTTTCCAAAATTGCAAGGGTGCAAAGATGGGGTTTATCAGTAGTCTAAAGCACTAGTCGATTTATCGATCGCCCTCAAAAGTCCTATTTTTACGTTTACATTATTCGCCAGCATGTAGCTGTGAAAATAGCAGCCTTATGAAAATAGCTATCTACATGCGCAGCTGTATACTTCCGAATAATGCAAATTACGCCTCGTAAATGTAAAAATAGGACTTTTGAGCGCGATCGCGGCCTAGATTGATCTTCTATCTAGCGCTTTCGACTACTGAAAAACCCCATCTTTGCATTATCGAGAAATGAGAAGGCGCATCCCGCAACCTTGCAATCCTGGAAAACCGAGTCTACCCCCTTAAGCCCCATCAGCAAAACTTGTGTGAGTATTTCGAAGAGACTGATTACTTTAATGTCGCCATTTCTTTGCAGGTTTCACTGGCACACAGTGCGAGATCGACATCGACGAGTGCGCAGCCAAGCCATGTCTGAACGGCGGTATCTGCACCGATCTGATCAACTCGTTCAAATGCACTTGCGCGAACGGTTTCGCGGGTTCCCATTGCCAGATCAACATAGACGACTGCGCATCATCACCATGCAAGAACGGCGGGATCTGTCAAGACTCCATAGCGAAATACACCTGCGACTGTCCGCCAGGGTTCACAGGAGCTTCCTGCGAGACGAACATCAACGACTGCCAATCGAACCCCTGCCACAGCGGCACCTGCATCGATGGAGAAAACAGCTTCAGCTGCAACTGCTTCCCAGGATTCACCGGGAAACTCTGTCAAATACAAATCGACGAGTGCGAGAGCAATCCTTGCCAATTCGGCGGAAGATGCGAGGATCGTATCAACGGTTATCAGTGTATTTGCAGGCCGGGGACTTCCGGGACGAACTGCGAGGTGAACGTGAACGAGTGCTACAGCAATCCCTGTAGAAATGGAGCGAGATGCATAGACGGCATCAACAGGTGAGTAGAAGTTCGTTGGTCGGTGATTTGGACTTGTGAGTAACCATCTCATAAGGAGGACACGGTGCTCCTCCGGAAAATAATTTGCATCTTATCGAGCAATTATTTGATGTCTGGTGGGAAGCGATCTTCGTGGAAACCAAGTTGGTTGCAAAATACAGTGTGCATTCAGATTGTAAATTACCGTATAATTTCAATCTTGCAGAGCTGGGTAAAATATTGTTTTCAATAGTGAATAGTAAATGATCCATTTTATATCTTTCGAAATAGTATTTTATTTAAAGGATAACAAACGTGTACTTTATTGGAATCATGTGGTCGCGCTTCGAACAAATTTATATTTTCAATTCCAATTTTACCCAGTACTGATGAAAAACAAGTCTCTAACGACGTAACTGAACTCCGATCCGAAAATGCCATGACCTACGAAAGACTAAGAATTATGAAAACAATCGAATTTGCGGAAAATTAGCGACAATCAGGCAAAATTGACCTCCCCGACCCGTTCGCTTACATGAGAAAGTGCTCCTCCCTTCTCCGAGGGCACGGAGCTCTCTGCGCGTCGACCCCTAATCAGGCAAAATCTTGGTCTGGTCTAACGTTATCATTTCTTCCATCCTCAGTGGATACGATGTCTCTTCTTCCAGGTATTCGTGCGAGTGTGAGCCTGGCTTCACCGGGCAGCACTGCGAGACAGACATAAACGAGTGCGCGAGCAATCCTTGCGCGAACGGGGGCCGTTGCATCGACATAACGAACGGGTTCCGGTGCGAGTGCCCTCGTGGCTATTACGATGCTAGGTGTCTCAGCGACGTGGACGAGTGCGCCAGCAACCCCTGTGTGAACGGCGGCACCTGCGAGGACGGTATCAACCAGTTCATCTGCCATTGCTCGCCCGGTTATGGTGGCAAGAGATGCGAGGCCGACATAGACGAGTGCGGCTCGAATCCCTGCCAACACGGCGGCACCTGTAACAACCACCTGAACAGCTACAGTTGTAAGTGCCTTGCCGGCTACGCGGGAACCAACTGCGAGACCAACATCGACGACTGCGCGAACAACCCCTGCCAGAATGGAGGGTCCTGCATCGACCTTGTCAACGACTACAAGTGCGTCTGCGAGCTACCCCACACTGGCCGGAACTGCGAGGACAAGCTGGATCCTTGCTCGCCTAACAAGTACGACCATTGGTCTTTGATAATAATTGAAGCATTATTCTCACGAATTCCTGTATTGCTTCGTGTCATTTCAACAGAACACTTTACGCGTCTGACTCGAGACTCAGTCTTCGCTTCAGTTACTCGACAACCCCTTTCCTCTGCTGTTCATCACCGGGCTGTTTCTCATCGCGGCGACTTTATATTGAACGTGTAGTCGCAACATTATACTTGATTTTAACCCTTGTGTAGTCAACCGGGTACCCATTTACTGTATTTCTTTCAACAATTTGTTAATGATCCTCTAAAAAATATTACAAAATTTCTCTCAATATCCATTCTTTACTCGCTAATATATTAATTTATAGTCTTATAATGAGAATTTGTGTACACCTACCACGACCGGTCAAATGTTCTAGATTTTTTATATTACAATTATTGAAATTATGAAGATGCTGTCATAAGAAATGATTCAACAAATATTTTTATTAGAGTACATATTGCAATAAGAACCGCGCAAAGTCTAAATAAATTAAATCTTGTCTTTTTTATAAAGCAACATGTGCCTGTTATTTGTATAGCTCGGTACGTTTAGTGTTAAATACAGAATGGTTTTAAATAATCTGTACATTTTGGTTGACTACACAAGAGTTAACGGATGATCATAGCTTTCTGAGTTAACGCTCCTCGATATTCGTATGATAGTTCATGTTCGCGAGAATACATGAAGCCATCGAAGTTTGATTCGGTCGAGTTCAATTCAACATTGATAAAATTAGGGGTTGTTCATCACCGGGCTGTTTCTCATCACGGCGACTTTATGTTGAACATGCAGCCGCAACATTGTACTTGATTTTAAGGGATGATCATAGTTCTCTGAGTCAACGCTCCTCGATATTCGTATGAGTCTTCATGTTCGCGAGAATACAGGAAGCCATCGAAGTTTGATTCGGTCGAGTTGAATTCAACATCGGTGAAATTTTGTTCCAGATGTCTCCATGGCGCCAAGTGTTCACCGTCATCGAATTTCCTCGACTTTGCCTGCACCTGCACGGTCGGTTACACGGGTAGACTCTGCGACGAGGACGTCGACGAGTGTGTAATGACGTCTCCGTGCAGAAATGGCGCTACATGCAGGAATACTAATGGTTCTTATCAATGTCTCTGCGCGAAGGGCTACGAGGGTAGGGATTGCGTCATCAACACCGATGATTGCGCTTCCTGTAAGTATAAATGTCGTAACTGCAATAAAATACTATTTTGTTTAAACGTATGTCGCAGTGCCTTCCATTTATACATTATTGTGCAAAAGAAAGAAGTACCCAGTATAAACAAACAATATCTTTATGTAGAAATTGTATTGTACAATGATTGATTTATTGCATTTAAAGTATTAGATAATCCGCAATAACACATATTCTCAGAACTATTCAATTAAGCAGCGGAATCCTTTTTCAAAACTTACTGTGTTCTTATCTGATTTTTTACGCTTTTCTATTAAATATGGTCGGGTGCCTCTTTCTTTTGCACAGCAGTGTATTTGTAAAATACAATATGGCACCTGTCAAAATATATTGACTATATTTGATCAACATAGTTTCGCTCCGAATTATCGGCCAATTAAAAGTTTGGTCAAATGTTCCCCATCCTCTGTACAGTCCTGTTTACAAGACAATTAACTAATCTTATTTATTTCAGTCCCCTGTCAAAATGGCGGCACCTGTTTGGACGGCATCGGTGACTACACTTGTCTCTGCGTGGACGGTTTCAGCGGCAAACACTGTGAAATCGACGTGGACGAGTGTCAGTCTCAACCCTGTCAGAACGGGGCCATTTGCAAAGAGTATGTCAACTCCTACACCTGCCAGTGTCAACTCGGTTTCTCGGGTATCAACTGCCAAACGAACGACGAGGACTGCACAGACAGCAGTTGCATGAACGGCGGCAAGTGCATAGACGGGATTAACAATTACACTTGCGTGTGCGAGCCAGGTTACACTGGTTCGAACTGCCAATACCGGATCAACGAATGTGACAGTTCCCCCTGTCTAAATGGTGCTACTTGCCACGACCATGTTCAATATTACACTTGTCACTGCCCTTACGGCTACACCGGGACCAGATGCGATCAGTTCGTCGATTGGTGTGCGGACAATCCTTGCGAGAACCAGGCGACCTGCGTCCAACACAAGAACAAGTATCATTGCAACTGTTCTCCAGGGTGGACGGGAAAAGTTTGCGACGTCGAGATGGTATCCTGTAAAGACGCTGCCATCAGGAAGTCCGTTCCCGAGAAGAACCTTTGCAACAATGGTACTTGCGAGGATATTGGCAACAGTCATCGTTGCCATTGTCTCGAGGGCTACACGGGATCCTACTGCCAAGAAGAAGTTAACGAATGCGACTCTGCCCCCTGCCAGAACGGTGCCACTTGCAAAGACTTGGTTGGCTCCTACCAGTGTCAATGCACCAAAGGTTTCCAAGGCCAGAATTGCGAGCTCAACGTGGACGACTGTAGACCGAATCCTTGTCAGAACGGCGGTATTTGCCACGATCTGATCAGCAACTTCAGCTGCTCCTGTCCTCCTGGCACTCTCGGCTTTATCTGCGAACTGAACGTCGATGACTGTGCCGTCGACACTTGCCACAACAATGGAACCTGCACGGACAAGGTCGGAGGATTCGAATGCAAGTGTCCACCAGGTTTCGTTGGACCCAGATGCGAGGGTGACATCAACGAGTGCCTGTCCAATCCGTGTGCCTCGCCAGGAACTCAGGATTGCGTGCAGCTGATCAACAACTACCACTGCAACTGCAAACCAGGATACATGGGACGCCACTGCGAGGTCAAGGTGAACTTCTGCGACAGCTCACCCTGCCAAAATGGTGGAGTTTGCACGGCAAAACAAGCTGGCCATAAATGTCTCTGTCCCAACGATTATTACGGAAACAACTGCGAATTCGCTGGCTCTTACTGCGACAGACAGCCCTGTCTAAATGGCGGCACTTGTAGGGTAGCTGAGACAGACATCGGCTACAGATGTTACTGTCCTCCTGGAACCACCGGGCCACACTGCGAAATTGACGCCAGAGACGAATGCGCCAGTAATCCTTGTCAACAGTCGAACGCGGTCTGCAAAAATCTCCTCGGTGACTACGCTTGCGATTGTCCTGCCAAATGGACCGGAAAGAACTGCGAGATTTATGATCCCAACTATGGAGGAGGCATCTTTGGAAGGACCAGCGCGAACATACCGAAGATCATGAACGCTTACGAGCAGGATCTGGAAATGGAGAGGAAGAAGTGTGTTGAAAACAGGTGCGAAGAGAAGTCTGGCAATCGTCATTGCGACGAAGAGTGCAACACGCACGCTTGCAAGTTCGACGGAAACGATTGTTCCTTGGGTATCAATCCATGGAGAAATTGTACGGCTCCTATCAACTGCTGGGATGTGTTCATGAACGACGTTTGCGACGACGAATGCAACAATGCTCAATGTCTTTTCGACGGAAGGGATTGCGAGAAGAAACTCGCTCCGTGCAAGTAAGTAGTCGCACAGTTTCTAATAATTAATCGTAATCAGATGCCGAGTAAAATTCTAATTTAATCCTTATGCTAGCAACCGGATAGCCGTTCACTATAATTACTTTAACAATTTTCTACGTTCTTCTAAACACATATCTTAAAACTGCTCTGAATATTCATTCTTTGGACACTTCTTAATATTCATTTCTTTTTGGACACAATCTTAAATACCAAAGTTTTAAAATTACTCCCTTATTTGGTTGCCATCATAAGGATTAATATTATTGCTACACTTCGGTGATATCGACAGAAAAAAACTAACTTGATCTACTACTTTTATAGTCCAATCTACGACGCCTACTGCCGCAAACACTACGCCAACGGACACTGCGATTACGGCTGCAACAACGAAGAGTGTAACTGGGATGGTTTGGACTGTGACGGAGAACCTCCATCGCTAGCAGAAGGTGTGATCTCGGTGGTAGTCAGGATGGACATGCAGAGCTTCAGATCCCGCGTGGTAACCTTCTTAAGAGACATCGGCCACGAACTTCGAACTACCTTGAGAGTGAAGCAAGATGAACTCGGCAACGAAATGATCTACCCTTGGAGAGAGCCCGGTGTGGAAACAAGCTTCTTCGGTCGGCCAACTACCATGTACACGAACACCCAGAATGGAGTGATCGCCTATTTGGAAATTGACAACAGAAAATGCACCGGTACTCAAGGAGCGGTGTGCTTCCCTTCAGCAAACGAGGCTGCGGAATACCTGGCAGCTACCGCGTCCAAACATTCTCTATCAGGAGGTTTCCCTATCGAACAAGTCCGAGGTGTCGTGGGGCCGCAAGAGTACCCTGACACGCCAACTAATTACAAGTATGTCTTCATCGGCGTTGTTATCGTGGTACTCGGTGGAATGCTGGTGGGTGTTTTGGTTACTGCGCAAAGGAAACGTGCAGTTGGCGTTACATGGTTTCCTGAAGGATTCCTGCGAACCAGCAGCGGAAGCGGACAGCGGCGAAGATCTCGAAGAAGAGGTCCGGATGGTCAAGAAATGAGAAACTTGAACAAGCAACCATCGGTGAACTGCATGGATCTGGACGTTGGGAATGGTCGAGCTCAACAATGGTCGGACGACGAATCGGATCTACCGCCTTCGAAGAGGATGAGAGCCATAGAACCTGGATACGCCAGCGATCATACTGCCATTACAGACTACGAAGAAACAGAACCTCGAATGTGGACGCAACAACACTTGGATGCCGCCGAGATACGCAGACCGGACGCTGGTGTGCTAACACCACCGAGCTTGGAACATGGACAAGACGTCGACGCCAGAGGACCTTGTGGAATGACACCGTTGATGGTGGCCGCGGTACGCGGTGGAGGATTAGATACTGGTGAAGAAGAAGATGAGAGCGACGGCACAGCAGCTGTGATAGCCGACTTGGTGGCCCAGGGTGCGGACTTGAATGCCACGACCGACAAGAGCGGTGAGACATCTCTTCACCTAGCAGCTCGTTACGCTAGAGCCGACGCAGCCAAGAGACTCCTCGACGCTGGAGCGGATGCAAACTCACAAGACAACACTGGCAGAACGCCTCTTCACTCCGCCGTTGCTGCTGACGCTATGGGAGTCTTCCAAATACTTCTGCGAAACAGAGCGACAAATCTGAACGCTCGTATGCACGATGGTACCACACCTCTGATCCTGGCAGCACGCTTGGCCACCGAAGGAATGGTCGAGGATCTCATCAATGCCGACGCCGATATCAACGCTGCCGACAACAGCGGCAAGACCGCGCTTCATTGGGCCGCGGCAGTGAACAACGTCGACGCTGTCAATATACTCCTTGTTCACGGAGCGAATAGAGACGCCCAAGACGACAAGGACGAGACACCGCTATTCCTCGCTGCTAGAGAAGGCAGCTTCGAGGCATGCAAAGCGTTGCTGGACACCTTCGCTAATAGAGAGATCACTGATCACATGGATCGGTTACCTAGAGACGTAGCTAGCGAGAGACTGCATCATGACATTGTGAGATTGCTTGACGAACACGTGCCTAGATCCCCGCAGATGGTCACTGTCATACCGAACGGTCCTCTTATGGGTAAGTGTATTTCATGTTCTCTTTTCAAAAATTCTACATTGTTCGGTAATATTAATATTCCTACATTCTCCGTTGCAGGATCTCCAAACCATCCTCAACTAATCACACACCCGACGGTGATCGGTTCCGCGCCGAAGCAAACCAAGTCGAAGAAGCGACCGAAGACAGGCACCACCGGGAACCCAAACAGTCCCGAATCGGAAGGTGGCGTGGTAGTGGTGAGGCGAAAGCCGTCAGTGAAGAAGCCGCCGGCGAAACGTGGCGCACAGCCCCCAAACCAGGAGATTCCTCAGGGAGCGGAGGGTGCAGAAGGAAATCTGCCAAGTCCTTATGACAGTGCGAGTTTGTACAGCAACACGCAGTTGGTGGGTCACACGGCTACAGCGAAACAGCCGCCTCCGTACGAAGACTGCATAAAAGGCCAGTCCATGCAGGGTCTGCAGCAGCTGGGGCTGGACACGTTCACGACCAACTACGGATTGCCTAACTTTCACGACCAGCTCCTAGCGCCGCACCAACGGCAAGCGCAGGGCATGGTGAACACGTTATCGCCACCGTATAGCAATCAATCTCCGCCGCACTCGGTGCAATCGAACATGACGTTGTCGCCGCAGGCTAGCTACATGGGCTCGCCGTCGCCTGCCAAAAGTCGGCCATCGTTACCGACTTCGCCTACCCACATCGCTGCCATGAGACAGGCGACGCACCAAAAGCACGGTGGTATGCCTCCCGTGGGCTTCGACTTCGAAAACCTGCCGTATGCCTCCAGTCAGCAACAGCAGCAGCAACAACAACAGCAGATGCAGCAGACGCAACAGCAGATCCAACAGCAGCAGCAGCAGCAACAACAACAACAGCAGAACACGCAACAACAACAGCAGCAACAGCAGCAGCAACAGACGCAGCAGTACTACCAGTACTTGACACCACCGTCCCATCATTCTGGACCGGATGTAACGCCGCAGCATCTCATGCAAGCGCCAGAGAGCTTTCCAACTCCGTCGCCGGACAGTCCAGGCCACTGGTCTTCTAGTTCGCCTCACTCGAACAGCGACTGGTCCGAGTGCATGGCCTCGCCAAACGCGTACAGCGCCGGAGGCGGTCACCAAAGCAACAAGGGCTCCGAGGCGATCTATATATGAGGCCAGGCGATGCTCTCTTCCTCGCGCGAGTAGGTCGTGTAACACACGAGAACTGTGATTGACTCGTCGAGTTCGAGGGCGATTCTCTCTGGCACATATTTAGGGACTTCCGGTTTACTCCGGTTGGGTCGCGAGCAGAACGGTATTGTTTTAGCCTTTACGTCGGCGTACACTGATGCAGTTGTCATGATCCTGGATTTCTATGTATACATCTATATATATAGATCTACCTGTGAAACGTATTCCTCTTCACTTTTCTTGTTTGGATTAGAGACATTACTCGCGTACTCGTTCAACGATTGTGCCTTCTACTATCTAGTATGATGAGAGAATATTAGACACGCGGTAATATACGTATCTTTTTTTTTTTGTATCAACCGATCATCTCAGCTCAATGAACAATGGTGCCTTCGACTTGCCACAGTGTGAAGACCCGATAGGTAAAGTAATAGGGAACGAGACCTTGCTATCTACAATAGTATTGTACATAGAACAATATAATACAGAGGCGGAGAATCAGCTACCAACGTGTGTATTCGGCGAGGACGACTAAGTAGAGTGTAATATGTAATATTCTGATTAACTATGTAACGCACAGTTTATAAATAAGAGCGGAAGATCGACGCGTCTAACATTCGAGCATTGCTAGGCACTTTTGTCTATTGTAAACCGTAGTGCGCCGCGCATAGAACCGGAAGGGAATCTGTAATCCGCGTAGAGAACAAAATATGGAGAATCGTGCCTTCGAGTGTCGTTAGAGTAAGGATGTTCGATCGTAGGTAAATCTTATTAAATTATGTGTTTTCCCTTGAAGGAACGCAGCGTTTCCAAATGGCCTTTAACGATTTAACGTTTATTACCGATTAGAGGGGCGAATTTATATGTAAGATAGAGCGAAGGTAATTGTTTTTGCACGGTCGACGAGAGCCTCAGAGATATCGTCTTCACCCCGCGAATATAATCGTTCCATACACAGACATTCCATTCGCACGGCGCTACTTTTTTATACTTTATAGCCTCCTCCCGTCGATTGACACGGGAAATGTCCGCTGCTCGCTCGACGAAACTTTTGGAAAAGGAGGCAAACTAAATAATTGCTTTTTAGCGTACATATTTATTGCAAAGAATGCATCCGCAAACATTTTGGAAATAGTCGAAGTTTTTATTTAGATAAACGTCTCAAGCAACCACTAGACAAAAAGCTTTTATTCTTTCTTCGATGATTTTTTACATTCCTAATTTCCTGCTCGTCTTTGTTCTTATATCATTCAAGAGTAACATATTGTACAAGCTTCTTTTCAACCTCTTTTTAGAGCAACCTGCTGTAGATCACAAAGTAACTACCAGACAGTACGAGATATCTAACCCTAATTGTTCTATTCTAATAATGCACCTCAGAGCACTTAGTTATTTCAATAGCCTTAAGCCGTTCGCTAGTGTACAATGGTAAGCACCATCTTCATAGTATGACATAGTGATAATTGTACAGGGTTCCACATAATTTAACATAGGCTACATATAACATGATATTCACAACACAAAAATCATTAGGCCTTAAAAATATGTTCAATTTTCTATGTCCGATGCATCGTCGTCCATTTGTCCTTTCGGTGACAGATTTTACGCAAAGTGTATTGAAACATTGAGCGAGGAATATTTAATATAAAATATTTTGTATAACTTTTTACAATTGTATAAGATCACAACCGCCGTTTTCGGTGATAGTTTTTTCTCTAATGGTTTTGTACAGCCAATATATTTTACTCGACAAGCTAGGAAAGAGCTTCTTAGAAGAGCATCATGGAACAATTTGGCAGAACAGTTTCGTTCGAACCGCAGCGGTCGCGGATGTTTCCCGTGAATGTATCTTAGAACCTACTACTAACAATCTAGCGTAATTGTTAGCGTTAATGTGTACGTTTATGCGTAATAGAGTCTCTTTAAATTAAATTAAATTAAGTACGCGACGGACGGGCGGTAAGACGATTCGCTGATCTCTCATCTACCAAAGCCAAAAGAGAATTCTTAGATAACACGACGTAATCCGGCGGCGTGGCTGGACGGTGGTATGTACGCATAATAGGCTATAGGATCATTAATCGTAGGATTGTTACGAGAGAAAAGATCTAATTATTGTGGTCGGTAAGATGGAGTTAATCGTACACGCTTGCAATGTTCCAACAGCGATTTATGAAAGAGAATGTCTTCATCTTTTCTTTTTCTAAAGAGGAAATTTGTAAATACTCTTTCCCTCACCTTTCACCTCCTCCTTCCGCAGACACATAACGAGACACACACACACACACACATATACATTCTTTGTCAGCTCATCTTGCGTACTATTCTAGTACTTTTCTATTTTTTTAAAAATATAATTATCTTTTCTCTCGATTTTGTACAAACTGTTTTTACATATTTTTATATTATGTAAGTTAGATACTAATAGCTATGTAAGACGACTTCCCCATATACAGTAATAATGTTTCCTTTATCATATTATATGATCATAGAAGAAGAAGAATATAAATATATATATAATTAAACATATATATTTTATGTGTACATTATATAAGGTATATAAAATATATTTTATATATTTTATATATGTGTTTTGTGTAATTGACTGTTGCACTGGGGACGGATATATTCGTCGGGCGTGTCTACAATGCAATTCTGAATTACATGGAGCTATGTGATGGAGCTTCCCGGATTCCGGAAGACGAGGGTCCAACGCAATTTCTATGACTAATCTCGCGAAACCTATATATGCTCCTAAGGAGAATCACTTTTTTTATTTATATATAAATATATAAAACACGATTGTGTGTGCGCGAGAGAAAGAGAGAGAAAGAAAGAAAGAAAGAGAGAACGAGAGAGAGAGAAGAGAGAGAGAGAGAGAGAGAATGTGAGAGTGAGCGAGTGAAAATTTTTGTAACGAATTAAAATGTATTTCTTCATGCGACTGCCTATGCAACTGTTAAATGCCACGAAAAAAAGTCTGCCAAATATCGAGCGGCGAAAATATCACGAGAAATGTTAATATTTTTTTAAATAGATATATTGTGAAAGATCTGATACGAACGAGCTCAATCGAATTTCAATGATGTGTTCGTCGGAACACGCGTTCGCAAGTAATCGAAAGATATTTTCAGTCGGTGTGCGATCGACCAATGGAACTTTTTTAATTGGTATACGTAAAGTATTGTATACGTAATGTAATCCGATCGTGTGAACCGGGCGTAATCGAATAACAATGAATTGATGTGTTCAAAATTAACAAGATGGTAACTGCTCTCTGATGCACCGATATTCTCTGTGTTAAACGAAGAAAAAAAGACGATAGATAAGCTACACGCTCCAATTTATACAGTTATCTATGGATAAGTTAGAAACGAAAAATACTTCCGATTATTAACGATAAGTCTTGTTATTCCTTGTAACTTGTAAAAAGTACTGAGTTTTATTAGTATTAACGATTCTGTATTGTAAGGATTTGTTCGAATCTATTGTACCCCGTCTCCTCCCGATCCCCGATGTTCCCTCTTCACTTCCGGTACCCCCAATCCTCAATATTTTTATAAATAAGTTATGTCTTTTTAAAACAGATGTAATAATAAAGATAATCTAACATTCACAATAGGGTTGTTGTTCTGTTCTATTGTGCTATGCTTCCGCATTCTATTCCTTAATCGTATAAGCATAAATACTTTTATCCACTATATTACAACAGATTTTACATAACAATCAAACTGTATTATAGCAATAAAAAATAAAAAAAAGCTGAAAATTTACCGAACGTACTTAGCCTGGGATCTTCCTTTTATTGCGGCCTCTATTTAAAAAAAAGTCTCAACTTTGAGTATACATTAAAATCGCTAAAAATCTCAATGAAAATACATTCTCGTTATTTTTGTAAGGTAATGAAAAATGGACGTATATTATATATAAGGATTCTTATCCAATCTTTAGTTGAAGCTCCTGTATAAAAGAAAAACGATAAAATTTCAGAAAAAAAACGGAACTTTCTTTGAAATTTAAAAATGGTAGTCGTAATTGTATTTTTGCCGTCGGTAAATGGTGGTAGCTATTGTCCCCAAAATTTCGTTAGAGTTTTTAATGAGAAAACAGTGTGTAAAGAAAATTAAAACTATGTCATATCCTCTGTCTATGTCCTCTGTAAATAAAAAATGGTGAAAATCGCAAAGGATTGGGAGCAAAGGTGGTTCTCAGCAAGCTCTACAAAGAATTGAAGAGGTCATGAAGAATTCACTTTATTAAACGACGAAAGGAAACAAAACTGATCGCTGAGAACAGCGACGCTCGCAATATTCGTACAAAGTGCAGGCGGTGTATATACAGACTCCCTCGCTACTAAATAAATCTTAAGAATTGGAAATGTACTCGGAAACGTAATCAAGGGATCCTTGAATCAAACGGTTTATCACACAGAAATCGTTACTGTTCCCGGAGGAAGAGGCGACTTCACCATAGAGCTTCCGGCTCGGTTGGCATACTTTCGTTCGGTCGAGTCGTCGAGATTCGCGAATCGTTGATGGACAGTCGGAAAACAACTGATTTTTGACCGAGTTTTTATTTTTTCTGTTCATGATTGTTCCGATTAAAAAGTTTTTCCGTCACAGAACCGGTCAGACAAAAGATCGCTCGTTTACGTTTTTTCTTTAATTCTTCTGCCGGATTTAGTGTCTACAATCACGCATTCGCACGCAATGTCAGACATTCATTTTTTTCTCTGCTCACTCTTAAATCCGCACAGTCACTCTTCGCATTCGTAATCATCCCTCTCCGTGCGAAGAAGCACAGAGTTACATTCCTCGTATACGAAATCGTTCGTTTCGTATTTATAAAAATTAATAACATTGATTGTAAATCCCTAACCTTAGGGAAACGGATATTTGAACATCGATTACAATTCTGAGGGACACGGAAAAATTGTTAGCAGTCGATTGGCACCTAATTCCAACTTCGTTAAGGTACTTCGTGAAGCTTAACTCCTTCCAATGTGTAAATTGTTAGAGAAAACTTGTTCGAACATTTCTAAAATATTGTGATCACGGAAACAATTAACGTAGAATAAAAGCGAATTAAAATCTGCAGTTGCAAATGACTACAACGCTACTGAAAATAGATAAGTATTTAAAATACACGAACAGATAAGTTACAAAATTGGCCTCCATTTTTATCTATTTTGACAGTATAAAATCTAGGACACCAATTTTCTTTAACAATCTACATAGTGCTATTTAACTAACCGTGGATACCGTTGGCTGAAAATTAAATATCATTTTCTTCAGAAATAGTGTCTTTATTAAATATATATATCCAGCATTTCCGAACAATTTTCAGTATAAAAGTAATTCACGGGGCAGAGACCGTGTATTTACATAGGTCTTCGAACTACCATTGATTCGTCGCGTGCTGCTAATAATTTTTCTTTGACCGATCTCGTTTTTCGTTTGAGAAATGGGGTTCAACAAAATGCATCTAACTTGCGGTGAAATCCGCCATTTTGGTTCTACCTATCGTAAATGGCGGATGTCCGGATATCCGGTAGTCGAACGACAACTTCATTCCCCGTGTCGTTCGACCTCCGATCGTAGTTTGCGAAAAAGAAAGAGACAGATCGAGTAATGTTACTGAGCTTATTTTATATCGAGAACAAAAAAATTACATTGCTTTTACTAAATGGGCGGTCCTAGGCAGTCGAAAGCAAGATAATTCTCATATAATTGAGAACGAAAATGCAAACCGTTACAAAATGCGTTGATACAAATATCTCATGGAAAATCCATTTTCTCTCTTCCGAGGAGAAAATCCGAAATAGAAATAGTAAAATTGTACAAAAGAGGTTTCGAGAGCTGACTTCTAAAAGTTGTACAAGACTTGCTCGTGAAACTATGGTTAAAGCGTTCCTATAAAATAAATTCCTAAATTATTTCGACTTTCGAGACGTGTCAGACGTATCTTTTTTTTTCATGGTATCCTCGTTCCGAGATACTATTGTTCACTCAACGAATAACCTTGACCACCTGTTTGGTAAACACAATCGAATCTCTTTCCTTTCCAGGAAAATGCATTGGATAATGAAAAGTGTTTCAACGAAATCTCACAGGGAGACGATGCATCCGAGATACGTACATCGGAAGTGGCATCCGTGTCCACGTTTGTAGCCATACGAACGTGTATTTATGAACATTCTTGACGTACTCGAGTGAAATATGTTTGCGTTAGAAAACTGGGGAGGGACTGTATCTGAAGGGGAGAATATTTACATACGATACTGGCAGTATATCTTCAGTTTTTCGTCTGCTCGTTGCGTTCTGGGAAACGCGAAGTCGAGGCGCTTTTACCCAGCATGAATTGTTCGATGGAAATCGATCATTGGTCGTGATCAATGAACTAATCTATCGTCTCCTTGCTGGCTGCACAAGCTCGGGGATTTTCATTCTTTGCTTTCCTATCGACTCCATTGACTTTGTACAGGATTCTACAATACGTTCAACGCTTTCGTTCCTCGTCGCCTTTAAAACATTCTACATTCGTGTAAAATTGACTTCGGGCTAGATAGAGCGAACAAGAATTTTCTGCGACGTCGTAACGGAGCCATAGAATTTTTTTTATAATTCACATAATTCCTCGCGAATGGCACAGCTTTTCCTCTTTAATGGTAGATATTACTCTACTAATTAATGCTTTTGTTTAATTTTAGTTTTGTTTCTCAAAGCCTTCAGCCAACTTCTAAGTTTCTGCTGGTTAACGTAACTTGACAGTAAATCTAATAATCAACATATCTCTGAGAAATATGTTTCATGTTTCATATTGAACAATATGAATAAAAAGATCTGGAAGAATTTAAACGGACCGCTTATGAATTCGACAAAAATAATAATGTATTACCGAGGAAAGCCAGCAAGTATAAAGCTATTCGTAAATAATAGTCTGTAATCGAATGAAATACAATTGGACAAAATATTATTTGGCTACATATTTACACTTGACAGATAACCGCCCGTTCTTGGTGCAAGGTACAAGTCAGTAATTTGTTCACCTTCGCTTTTACAGCAACTAGAGTTCCATTAACATTCTAAAGGAAAGTGCAGAGTTAGAAACATTTGAGTATTCGTAAGACAAGGGGTCAGGAGTGTACCTCTACGTGTCGCAGGCAGATGATTAAATGTTAAGTGGTCACCGTCAACGCGAGGTGGGAAGAATTTCTGTGGTGTCGTTGAAAGTGAATAGTTTTGGTCCTGTATGAACTGTTAGATTGTTAACTCTTGGTCCTGTTAGTTCTTAACTATTTCGTATATTAGAAGTGGCTTTGAGCAGTCAATTGATCTCTGTTCGATTGCAGAATACTCGAATAAAATCTACCTAATAATAAACCAATCTTAAATTAGCATAGCACAATTATAGGTCGACTTTCGATCCGTTTCGATTTGTTCCTCGACTGTCGCATTCTTCCACGGTCGTCTTTAGTACAGACCGAAACATATGACGTGGCAACGCTGCATACAGACAGAGCATCAGTCCGATCAAGCTTACAGTAAAGTCGCGATATAGTTCCCATCGGTGCCGCCAGATCGGGGAAATCGAGGGGAATATAGTCTTACCCCCTCTCTGATGACCAGATTAATACGTGACCAGTCTACGGTCTTAGTGGGGGATGTTGGAGTGTGATTGGAGTATGCTCATGGTGCTGGAATGGGATAATGGAAGGGGAAAGGACAGAAATTGTGTAGGGAAACTATTTTTTTATAACTGCGTCGACCGCGCCGAAAGTACAAAGGATACCGAACGTAGAAAAGGACAGCGATTACGCGGCACGTTTACACTGCTCGGCGATCGAGGCAGCTCGAGCTTCTTGGCTCCCAGTGGAAGGGGTAGGCGAAGGGACAGTGATCGTGGAGATCCTCAGGGAGCTAGATCGCGACTTTACTGTACTGCGCGTACGCAGGACCATACAGAGACGGCCGTGATACAACGCAAATTGATCATGTTCCGACCTGTACCAGAGACGGCCAGCTTTTTCTTTCCGTATTCCTCTATCTAGTCTGAACCCCGCATACGGTATACCTCGTCGAAACGGGTCACCACCACTCGGTATGAAAGACAGTCACCTTTGTAAAACTTAGACCGCGCTACGAAATGCAATACACCAAATAAAAAGAAATGAAATGAATTCGTTTAACGATACAGCTCGGCGGTGCGCGATTAAATGAATGCATGATCAACTTAGCAAATACGTGCGTCGATACTTCGCGTTGCACTATCCTACTTAAGCACGTGTATGAAACGATTAAAACATTGACGATGCTTCGATGATGCTAATCGGACCGTTGGCTTCGTAGCGTCCGCACGAAAAGAAATGCAGGAATCTGGAGTTTGACGGTGTTCGAACGCAACTTAGCTGCGCAAGCAAACAGTTTCTTTACGCAGAAACTCGGCTTAACTTGTACTTAAGTCCCCCGGTTAAGGCCCATTCGGAAACGGACGCATGAACGGGAATCAAAACTAAAAGTAAACGGTCGATTGACTCTTTCGGAGCCGTGATCCGAGGCACGCATAGAACACCGCAAGGCACCGAAAGGGCCAATGCAAAATTAATATATCATAGCACAGTATATTGTCTAACGTTGTTTATTAAATATACCTTAGAGGTGCTTGACAGTGTACTTGTCCAATACTATCTGTACCATTACTTTAGAAAAGCATGATTCTTCGCTGACACGTTCGAAAAGGATGTCTGTGCTATGAGTATCTGGCGCAAAAAGCAATTACAAATGTTTCGTGTTGAGACTCGCGCGAATGCATTACCGTCTGAACACATTTGAACACATTCTTTCTATTATTTGAAGACGATCGAAACAATACAGATATAAAATACGAGGTGGCCTGAGATAGTGCAATTCGAAAGTAGAGTACTATTTTCCGATGAACGAAAATGAAGCGTACATGTTCGAATTTTCACGGTTATTTTCAATAATTTTCAATAATGACACGCATATCTTAAAATAATGATAACCAATTTCAAAGATAAAAACAACTTGTCGCAAGTTACGGTGTACTCGGAGGATCGAAAACAAATTGCCCCGACACGGATGATGCGATGAAATCATTCGTAATTCTACATTTAAAACGTACTTTTTCTAAAAAAAAATCGCCGTCTTTCGAATTGTACTATATGTTAACACATTTTGGTATAAATAAACTGAGCACAATCGACGGAAGCTTGTACGCAACGATTTGTAAAAATCGAATATCGCTATCACTAGAGTTCATGTACTGAAGTCGTCGCAGTTTCGTGGATCTCTAATGGAGACGATGCAAATGATCATTACATGTAGTAAGTTTAAATAAATAATGCTTAAAATACCTATCTTAGGTATGCCCGTCTAAGCATGAATGACTCGCACCCAGATTGCGGAAACCTCGTGTCGCTTGCATCGGGTGTAATAAAACAAAAAGATCAAATTTTTTTAGCAATATCGAACGTCACAAAACAAATGAACGCAACATGCTATTTAACTTGTACCGAACGACTTTTTTAACGGATTCTTCTTTCGCATCCTCTTTTGGAACTTTTGGTATACCAAGAAAGACTGATAATTCGATAATTTCTCTATCGCGCTAAAAATCGTCAATAGTTAGCTTTAAAAATCATCGATAACCACTTCGTTCGCAATTTATGGAAACTCGGTAGTCTATAATCGAGCGCAGTAATACATTTCAACGAAATTTCTCCGCTCTTTTAATAAGCTCTTTTGATCCGAGACCCTAGTATACTCTGATAGCTACATTTCATATATATTCACCCACGGTTTCCATAGACGTCTACTGATTGGTAAGTTCTGATCACAAGTTCTGTGCAGTGTAAATTAAATTTAACGCAAATCAAGTCGCTTTTCGTGTCGAAAGGAACTTATATTATTTAATCTTCGTTGATAACCATTCCATGAAATTGGAGAAATTGCCCGAAATGCCGCAAAACGTCTATCACACACCAATGAATACTTCTCATGCCCTACAATTTTTATATAACAAGAACAGTTCATAAAGATTTCCTACGATCTCGAGTCCCAAATTATTTCACTGCTCGTAAAGCCGTGTAGAGAAATTTACAACGCCTCGCCCTTGCACAGATAACTTGGCCAATCTCTTACGTACTCAGCTTCGTGGCTCTTTAAATTTTATACGAAATAGGTATGCTGTTTTCCCTTAGTCTTGTATAATAGTGAGCAATGCTAAAACTGTATTTTCATCGTCTTGAACTGTTAGAATAAAGAACTTCTCCAGAAGCAAAATTCCCGCCAATTCCCTGTAAATTTTTGAACTTTAAGATTTTTAAACGCTACGTCTGGAATGTTCTGTTTTTTAACGTAAATTTCGAAAAGCTTGTACTTTACGATGTTGTTAGGACGGCTTTTTAGAGACCAAAAGAATTGCAGTAACAAATTACAAAATTGCACACGTGCGACGGTAACGATTTTGATCATGAGCAGTTCAGGATGATGAAATCACAGAAGCGAATGTCTATCTCTACGATTGTATTGAAAAATAACCTTTGCAGGATCATCTGCTCTTTTACTTTTTTGTTTTCTTCTTTTTTATTCTTTAATACTAACCACTAACATTCGCTAGTACGTTAGCTCAAGTGAGAGGAACAACTGTCAGTTTCAATTCACTTCAATTCTCCATTGTCGTGATCATGGTCTGCTCCGCGATTCATAAGGAGCGATTGGCCAATCTCTAATGAATGTAAAGTCGGCGTAAAATCATTTTTTTTTCTCTCGTTACATGAGAAAAATTTAAATTTATAAATTTAAATTTATAGTTTAAATTTATCGATTTCTCTGCGAAACTATTATGCTACAATATGTACAATTCATAAGCAATGTATCTGATTGTTCTTGTAAATGTTTCTTCGTGCGTCTACTCTTGTCTGCTTTGTAGTAAAATAGATGTAGAAACATTGACTGAATGTTTTGTATGCGTCGAAGGTAATCATGGACGGTACATTTTGAATGTAATGGGGAACTCAATTGAAATTGAAAGTTCTTCTTTCTCCGATGCACAGAACGAAATGAGCCAGCGACGAGACGTGAGATTTCTTCAAACAAACAGTGAAACAAATTCATTGTCCAGCAATGAAGTTTGTTGCTGATGGAACCGTGTCTTCACAAGACTTTAGGCGTCAATGGACAAACGAAACTTGACATTCCCAAGAACAGTCGTACATTGTATACCAATTAATACGTACTTATTACATAAACGTATGTAACGAATGGCAGTGCATGTGACACAGATCAATTTGTCACTAAGATTGCTCCTTTCTTTAAACGTAAGAGTTACCTCAATAAAGAAAAGAAAAGAAAGAGGATTAGCAGTTGATTGCTGCTTTTCGCTCGATGCCAACAGAAACTGTATACGGTCGCAATACATTTAACCGTAAACAAATTTCTTATTGTTAAGTATTAAGTCCCTCCCACTCGATGAGATACTGAGTCTGACCGTTCGGGCCTATCCTCTTCGCTTTGATGACGAACTTCTCGCCGGCTGCAATTCTGTTGGCTGCTCCAAAATATATGTTCACCGATGACTTTAAATCATCCAGGGATATGTCAGGCGCACTTTGTTTCACTGGCGAACACTTTGGGGACGTGGGCACGCTACCTTTCTTCTGCTGCTGCGAATCCGGGGGCGACAATTTGTCGTTGCTCTGACGTTGTCTCAGTCTCCTACCGTTTAAGGCATAATCAACACAATTTCCAATTTGACTACTAGCACTGCTCGAGGCACCGTTAAACGAACTTCTTAAATTCCTTGCAAATTCACTTTTAACCTCGTTGTTTCGCGGCGGCAAAATTGTCGCCGTTTTACTACCAGTATGTTGAAACTGTTGTTGCAGTTGCTGTTGCGACGGGCGACCCCTTCGATGTTGTCGTCTACGTTTCACTTGCCCGTTTCTGTCTATGATGATGTCTTTCTCTGATAATTGCCTCTTAGCAGGCCGCACTACCGGCGGCTGCGATATAACTGGTGTCAACGGCAGAGGCAACGTGATCGGACATGGATTATACGGTGACGGTGTACTCGAATTCGTTTGACTGAGATTTCCAGGTGTACCCAATAAATCACTAAGATTTCGAAACGGATTGTTCTTGCCTTCGAAGTCTTTGGGCGGTGGAATAAAAGAATCCAGTGTTCCTCTTGAACTTGTCTCGTCCCCACTTGTGTCCGCAGAGGTTGATGGTGGTAAAGGATGCATCAATTCCACGGAACTAGGCACAGATAATTCAGATATCCCTGAAGTCGTAGCCGGCGGTGTGGGAGGCCCAGAAACCGAAGTAGGTGGCGTCGGTGGTAAATCCGATGCTTCTGAACTTCGAGACTTGCTCTACAAAAACGTGAGAAAAAACCGAATTATAAACTTTGATAAACGTTGTGAACTAAAGAGTTTATGGATAAATACCTTGGCTATAGCATTTTTCAGTAGTTTTCTTGCTTTCCTGTATCTAGCTTCTCTAACACCCTGTGCTTTACTTAAAGATCCATCACCTTTCTCTCTTTTCTTGTGTTTGCGTAACATTCTTTCTCGAGAACTGCCTAACGCCATCAAGCGTCTTCTTCTTTGTAAACTCAATTTAGGGAACGGGAATGATTTCTTCACGAAACCACCTCCGCTGTACCTATAAACAGAAATAATTGTTTTAGATATTGGTTATGTAATTGGCTAAACGAATATTCAATAGATATTCCTATCTTAATGCAATCAGGTTTTGTACCTTTCTCTTAAAGATTGTGTGAACTGACTTGGTGGGCTTGGACTTGGACAAGAACTTTGCTCCGCTTCAGAATTTTGATAAATTGTTCCTCTCATTACTACATCTGATGGATTCACAGGAATTTCTACATTCTCTGCTGTGCTTTGTTTTAGTGCAGTCAATTGTTTTGTACTCTCTGGTAAACTTATCGGTCTAAAATAACATACTTTGTTTATGACATAAAAGTAGGAAATTTCATATGCCATAACCTAATATATGTATATATATATTTTTTTATTAATGTTGCTAACTATTAATATTACTAACCCTGAAGGTGGAGGAAGGTATTGCAGTCTTTTATTAGCACCCCAGCATCTACGCAACACAGAATCATCTATTACACCACTTGCTGGAAGATTAACAATTGGGCATGGTGGTGGTAATCTAACTCTAAGTCCCCATATTGTAGTACGCTTCTTGATTTCTCTGCCACATTTGAACCTGTTCCTATTATTTGTCAGTATTGCTAATATAGATTCTCTGCGTATTTGAGCACTGACATCTCTGATCTATTAGTGAAAAATGTTCGTGTATACATTTGTAGAAAGTATCATTTCCACTTATAGTTCCATTATTATTTATAAAAATACATGAAGATCCTCACCCGTGGTGGAAGCTGTAAAGTATTCCAATTATCATTGGCATAAGGTACAATAACAGTATCCAAATCATAATATTTTTTAGCATTGTAAACAGTCAAATTGTACAACATCAGGTGCACCAGATCTACCCATTTTAATTCTAGTCGCCGTACGAACTCTTTGCCATAATTGCACATTGAACAAACAAATACGTAAAACCTGCAAAAATCGGCTGGTGTAAACAATACAGTTTAGAAGCTTTTCCTTGAATAAATTTGATTTTTACACTCACCTATCTCCACTGTATAAAGGATAAGTTAGACAACTGACACACTTTTCATGAAACCACTGTTTGCAACGAGCACATTGTAACATTTGCGTGTACCATTCTCCGTTAAGTCCACAATAACAATAAATTTGTTCAGCATTTACTCTATGATGTGCATCCCAACTTAACATATTAGGCTGTAACAAAATAGTAGTTATATTGACATGGAATGTCAATAATTATTTACCAAATAATAATAAAAGTATTCGAGTTGCAGTTTCATAAACAAATTGTTACAATTCAATTTCGCTTTTTATACGCAATTCAAAACAATGTATAATTTGAGATACTTACATCGTACGGCAACTTTGTCATATCATCTGGTGGCGGCTGAGGTTGGTCTCTTCCACTGCATACTTTTCTGATACTTGCCTTTACCATAGAAGTTTTCGGTTCCACAAGTTCACGCGTCCGTGGTTGACTATCTACACATCGTTTACACATCCAGTGTGCCTCGACTGCAGTTTCTTCTTTTGATATTTGAGGCTATAAATGAATATTTCATATTCAATATTTCTATTCAAACCATATCTTCATACTTGAACGAAAATAATATACTACCTGATGACAAAGCTGATGATAACCACGACCACATTTGTCGCAAACAATAATGTCGTTATCAGTCTTGGGCTGAGATTTTTTACACAGAACACACATAACATCGGAGTCTGGCATTGATAACTTTGTCAGCTCCTTGACCGAAGACCAGGAGGAGGTATTGTCCATAAATTTGACAAGGCATCTTTCCCTTGCCAAATCCACCTAGATTTACGTATGCAATATTAAAATCTATGTTAAGCAGCAACGTAAGTTCCACGTTCGTAATAATTCTGAAGAAAATTCTATTCCAGCAGAAACTATATAGTTTTCTTTCGAAATAAGATGACAATGTACTTTTTGCAACAAGAAAATCTTTATCTCCTCTCCATCTTTTGAAAGATATCACTACTTGGTCAACCACTTTGTAGTTTGTCGTTATATTTACTCCCGACTCATTCAGGAACAAAGTAAAACTTGTAGCGAAAGAAAACTGTATTGTAAAACTGCTTGCAGTATCATTTAATAAACATACCTCGACAACTGTTCCGAGATAATATTTTCCATCCTTATGTTGGAGAAGAACATCGTCCCCATGAGAGAAACTCAACTTTTGTTCCCTCGTAGTGCTATCGGGCGCTGCCAGACTTTCTTCTGGCTCTGACATTTTCTACCCTGTTTCTAAAATTACAAAAACAAAAAACAACATATTACTTAGAAGAAAACTAGGTTGAATAGATAAATCTAATGCGAGCGTGACTTAATTTGGTTACAGCAAAGATTATTATTAGAATGATTTAGTTATCGTTAGACTGTTGCATTTCGATTGTTAAAATTCGATACAATGAAAAATTTAATAAAATTTCATAAAGTTTATATTTTATTTGGCACTTAGTAAGTCCTTTATATACAGAATACACTAAACAAACGAACTTAGTATAAGTAAACAAATTTTCAGTTTGCCTCTTACATTTCCATAAACGTCTAAAATCTAGTTACAATGTTTAATAATAATTTACATAACATTCAGTGTCCGAGTTGTAAATGTGTTTTTACATATAAACAACTGTGATAATGCATTTCCACATGCCAACATATTCTATCCAACTAAATAATCATCCCAGTGAAACAGATATACTCGTTAACGATCGCATAGAGGAACAATGTTAACACACAATGTACTGTCTTCAAATGTTTCGTTGAGATCCGAAGGGAAAGCAAGTTTTACATGCACGTACACATAATGCCTGATCCACAGAAATGTGCGAAATAGATCGTCGTGTCCGGCGAATCATTCGTTTACATCCATTATGATCGGCGGTAAAGACGTTAAAAGACTCGAAAAGCGTATCGCGAAAACCTGCGAAAGAAATAACGACCATATGATCGGCATCTCATTAAAAACCAGTCCGCGCGCTCTCGCTCTCGTTAACGAACGAGAGCACCTACGAATGCCTGTCCTAAACAAGACAAAAGGTCGCGACGCTCGGCTAAGGTGCACATTCAAGAACTTTAGATCGTCGGCGACGAGTGTCGAGGGCTCGAGGCGATCGTTTCCCGATGATCGAGGGATTAGAGGAGAGACCTAAGAGACCGATCACTTGACGAAGACACTGGCGATACGGTGGATACGAGCAACCCCCGGGACAGCTCCTAGCACCGGGCGGTGCTTGGGCCCGGTTTCGGGACAGAAGAACGCGCGAACGTCGTTCGATCTCCGAACACCTTTACAATGTCGTACCTCAGTGTCTTAGCCGTGGAATCACACGCGACGTACGGGCCTCATTTTCCGATTCCCGTCAGCCATTTACAACCATGGGGGCCCCGCCACGGTCGGTCGCTCCGAACACACACAATCGCGGCGCGGCAAAATTCTATCCCGAGAAGTCAGGACGACGACACGCCGGCACGCATGCAGCCGTAACGATCACGCCGCCGCCTGGGCACCCACGTCGGCCACCCTCAGATCACCACACGCCCTTAGTCACGGACATCACCGCGGCGAACTCGGTGCACTCTCATTGTGTCCCTTGAAAATTCGAATGAGCACCGTCCGCCATGTTCGGGGAAACACTTGCTAGAGACTACGCTAGTCAAAGAACTTACTACGGTGGCAGTGCTCCCTATAGGGATGTCTAACGAAATAGAAACTCCCACTTCTTCACACCGAGAAATTTTACCTCCACAATAACTAGACTAGATCTTTATGCATTTATAGGAAAATTGAGTAGAGGAAATTCAAAATGGTTGGAAAATTTTCAAAATTCAAGATGTCAATATATGATTTCTCCTCTATTAAAATCATTAATTGCAATCGATGCAGACAATTTTTATTTTGCATGAAGATCCGCAGTCTAACCCTATAGGAATACCCACGACAATACCAAATAATTAATCCAAATTAAATAAAAATCTATCCGAAATCGTTTATCCTTTATTGGAAACTAACTAATAATTAAACAGCGGATCTTTATGAAAAATAAACGATTCTCTACCTGCATTGCAACGAACTGGAGTGAAGTAGAAATTAGGTTGAGAAAACAATGTATATAGCAGTATCTTCAAATTCTTTTAATGTTTTTACTGTTTTAAATTACACCTACTCATTCTGGTAATAAATGCATAAAATTCGCTGTCTGCTAATAATCTTCATATATATTATCAATGTAAATTAAATCTCAATTACACCTCTGAGATAACGATAATTTTAAGAACAAATAGATTACATACAATTAGAATGCATATGACCTGTCATTCATAATGTGGTTTAGAATACGCGCGAAAATGTAACAGGGCCCGTCAATTTTAGTGTACGGTTATGGTCGTTAGCTGGACGACCTATTGTGGTGCAGACATAATATAAACAATTCGTAATAAGATAAATACAAATCCAGCTGTAACACGATAATTATTCACGATTAATGTAATTAATTGAAATATGCAGTTTTACTAGTATGAACATAGTCTTGAAAATTCGGAGTCTGTACAAAATTAGAGCAGTGTGTCTTCCATGCACAAGATTATCATCGTCTGTACCCTAGACATGCACACAAGTTTTGTCAAACTTCAAATCGCCTGAAACAATGTTTAAAGTACAATAAATCAAAATATCTTCACTGATGAACATCGAACAATATCAATGAATATGACATTTTTACGTTAAATCTAAGAATGTCAAACATTGCAAACAATTAATTATGCATGACTTGCTTTCATTAATTTGCAAGCAAAGTGCATATTTGTCGTTATAATAAACTTCTATGCGCAAAAAATAATTTTGAATATGTTGAAAGTGCATATTCTTCAAGAAATTTCATCATTAATTATTTTAATATTAATGGATGATTGCTGCTCAATGCGCTCTAAAATTAGCCGTAATTGTTCAGTCGGGAAAGAGTGGAATACAAATATCTTATGCCTAATAAAGTAATTCATAGTCAACTCACGTATCCGCAAGCGAAGAGTTGCTAACTTGAAAGTTAACACATGCAACTATTTTTACTATCTGCAACTCACCTGTAGCTTATTTTTTTCATTTAATTTTGGTGGCATTTTCCATTAGAAGGAGAGTAGATGGGACCCGCTATTTTGGAATACAAAGTACGCATCTCATTTCCCGACGAAATAAAATGAAAATTAAATTTTACGTGCTTGTATATATTTGCATTTTGGCAGGACATAGAGAAAGGGAAAAGGGCAATGAACTAAATAAATAAAGTATTTATTTCCACAAAATTTGAATCGGGATAATATGATTATATAACAATGTCAAATGGTTACAATAAGCGATTACAACATTTTTTTAGACATTTGAAGCACAATTTTTAGTAATATAAGATTTATTTTGTACCATATATATTCATTACGAATGTAACTATTTTTGGCATTTCGTAGATCCAATGAATATTGTATAATTAACATAGAAAATTGTTTATAAATTTATTTAGTAATACAGGAGATTTGTACATTTTGTTGTAGCTATATAATTGTGTATAGAAATATTTAGTGAAATACAAAATACGAAGCCGAGTATTGTTGTGCAAGTCGTGTAGTACAAAATATACAATATATAGCACACAATGTTGTATTAAAGGAAATATATTTATACAATCTCGGCACTCAGTAAATTACGGTATAAATAAACGTTTCGTGCGAAAACGAAACTTGTTTTAAGTATTATTTATTAAGATATGAAAAAGTAATATTTCGGCTTATTAACACATCTAATAGAAATAGTTTGTACAATTCCGTATATTATAGCTATGTATATTGTTCAGTACAATAATTGCGTGAACACCATGTAATACCATTGGAAAATTACGAAACAATTGTATAATATCTATTATCAAACATGTTGTATAATTTACATTCTACACGCTGATCGATCAGTATGTGAACAGATTATTCTCTCATAATAATGATTCTCGTTTAGAACATTTTTTTCTTCACCGCGGTATATCTTTCCATATAGTCGTCGTAACAGTCGAGATCAGCTAATTGTTTCATCTCAAATAAGTTCCCTTCGAGGGCTAGCACCGAAACTTTTGAATCTTTTAAAATTTTTCTAGGTACAGCGTTCAACTGCAAACAATTCTCTTCTAATCTTAACGTTTTCAGACGCTGACATTCCGCCAGCTTCTCGGAAATCGTCGATATCTGATTCTGATTGAGGTTAAGTTCAACCACATGCAGTGCTGCGGCCGCGTCGGGAATAGTTGTAATTCGATTCTGCGACACGTCCAGCACGTCTAAGAACTTCAAATCACAAAACATCAGGGGAAACTCGGTGATCTGATTATTGGAGAGGTTCACCTGTTTCAAGCGGGTCAATTTTTGCAAAGAGAAAGGAATACTTTTGATTTGATTCGACGACACGTTTAAACATTCTAATTTGGTCAGCGCTCCAAGAGCATCGGGCAGAGCGGTCAGCTTATTATGGCTAATATTTAATTGCTTCAACAACGTGAAGCTCCCGATGTCTTCAGGCAGTCGAACGAACTTGTTCAACGATAGATCCAGCGTACGTAACAGCGGCGCCAAGCTGTGTAGATGCTGCGGGAACTCATCTAACTTCCTGTTGGAAATATTTAATGCACCGGTTTTCTTCGCGGTTTGATAATGCTGCTTCAAACCAGAGTTCCCCATTTTACGCCGGCATCAAACGTATGTCCCATTAATCGACTGAATCTCAAGAATTTCTTAATTCTTGAAAGATGCAACAACCCTATGTTACAAGCAATACGTTATTTTCCAAAAATGTGACTACCATTCATAATTGAGCCGAACTTTCACTGGGGGGGACCATAAATTATCAACTTTTCTGAATGTAATATACAATCTGACGAGAAAATGCTGAAATTTTAAATTCTAGCGCGAAAAGTTGAAGTTTCAGTGTGCGGCGTTCACTTGTTTAAAAGTTATACACGAGTAAAGATGCTCGATGTCTAGGTTAGATCTTGGATCCCTCGCACTAGAATTTAAAGTTTTATCATTTTCTCGTCGAATTGTATAATACTACATTCAGAAAAATTGAAAATATTTGGTCCCCAGAGTGAAAGTTTAACCAATAATTGTTCTCGCTTGTTCGCACTACTCACATCTTTCGCACAGTTATTATGAACCATACGATTATACTCTTGCGACGGACTGTACGTCAGATGTACGTCGACTTTTTCCCGGCACTGTACTGACGTATTCGAGTCAGCCGTTGCGCCGCCACTACCTCTGATTAATTTTCACTACGACACTCGTGGCGTGATGGTTGCGGAAGGCTAAAAAGTGTCGGAGTTCACGGGGTTACGTACGTGGTCGCGGAACGTGTTCCGCTCGTGAATATCAACGGTTCGCAGGCATCCCTTCTAGACGAAAGATTCAGTGAAATGTCACCCGATTGACAGTCGGTCGGCCATATTGGCCAAACGGTTGTGTTCAAATCTCGGCCGCGCGATGGCGGTTCGCGCGCTCGCGCCCCGAAACATGGCTGACAAACGAAGATGTAGCGGTGCACGTCGGGTTTACATCAGACTGAAAACGCCGCGGCAGCCACTAGTGTGTAGTTTACGATGCGGTCGTTCGCGGAAATGGTGAGATAGTGTCGCGGCCCGAGAAGACATATTACCGGCTAGCCATGGCCTCGACGCCGAAGTCGGAGAAGCACGCAGGTGAGTGAGAGTGATACTCTCTTCTATGTACTATGACCTACGATGAAAGAGAACGTACAATGTTCCGTGACAACGACGGTACCCGGTCCTCCTCCTCACCCTTTCTATTTTCTTCGCCTGTCAGTCAAGTTTTTTATATTGCACCCGAGGAACAAGCATGCCCACGGGATTCCGTGACAGTGTACCCTATCGAACGCCACTATCGCTGGTACCGTGATCATCGAAACGTTAGTGGACCGATCATTGACGGACGCTACCGGACGCGAAATGTCAAAAGCATATGCGTGTGGCCCGAGACCCGCTCAAACACTCTAATCTTCAATTTTTCTATCATGCCGCGGACCACCGATCATACGAACAGAGTGTAAAGTGCATTCATTTCTGCAGGGGTGTAACATACCCTTTCGATGCACTAGCTCGGTAAATGTCAATCGCGAATTGAGCGGCTCCGTGCGAGAGGGAGCTATCCCACGAAATATGAAAAAATTAGATTTTTGTGAATTCTCCTACCTCCCAGTGTTATTATCCCATAATTTATACCTACGTGGCGGAATTCCTGCATCTACCGTGATTGTGTATATGATTGTCCTCACTATGTGTTATGACTTCTGTGCAAGAGAGGGCTATGCCGCACTGAATTCTTGCCTAATGTTCGTAACACACTGCAAGTATTTAATAATTATTCATTGAGCGGGGATGACTAAATAATTTTCACGGAAACACATGTTTTTGTTGAACAGCTGAATATAATTTTTGCCGCGTTATTGAATATTATACGATCATTACTAATTTTTTAACATATGTTTTGTCAAGTACCGTACCTCTAAATAAAATACCAAAAGAAATAAAAAAAACAAAACATTCTTCCAGATTTATTAATAAGTTCGAATAAAAAGAATTGTAGTGTTACTTACGAGATTAAAACTAATGTTGTGGTCCTTGCTAGGAACCTCTCAAAAGGGGTAGTGTTCGATTTCGTCTTGACATACCGGAATCATTCTGGGATTAGTTCTAAATCGGATTGGTCAGGTATTGGGTTGGTCAGTTCAGAAAATTCTGTGTCGAAGTTCGCGTGAAAGACGGGAGAAGGCCGCGAGAGGTGGACGCATTGTTGATTTTCTTCCCCCTCCTTCGTGGACCGTTTGTCTCGATGTTGCACTGTTTCTTGAAAAAGGCGGGTCGCGCATTTCGTCGCGAACGCGACGACACTGGTAATAATACGCGGGTCGCCTGGAGTGTATGTCAATAAACCGTCCACGCGCCAGGGGCGAGCCCAATTCCAACAGCTGCCCGTATCACGAGTCCTGTTGCCCTGCGTTCGCACCCTCCAAACAAAGAGTTCTCCCGCCATCGCTGCGACACTATTTCCACCGCGGTCATATCAACCCCATTTACGTAGACGTGAAATAAGATTCTTTATCGCTACAAAATAATTTATTGCGAGCGGAGAATGTTGCTGACTGATTAACGTCGAGGTTAAGTTTAGGAGCACTGTTAATACCTTGGGGGAGACATAGATGGTGGCTCAATACATTCCATATTTGTACGAAATTCTCTGTTACTAGAAATGTGTTTGTAGAAGCCAATACCGATCGTCAAGATCATTGCTAGTCAGTGATGCTGAGGTTACATTTGTAATATTGGGTTGGCAAGAAAGTAATTTCGGTATTTTAAGGTGAAATAAAAAACCGAATTTCTTTATTCAAGCGATAAACTTTAATCAATAAAATATTTTCTTATTTATTCTTTTTGACAAAAGATCATCAAACAAAAGGGAAAATATCTTGTTCATTAAAGTTCATTGCTGGAATAAAAAAATTGGGGTCTCTATTTCATCTTAAAATACCGAAATTACTTTCTTGCCAACCCAATAATATTTTTATGAGGGCAGCTTATATGTATATCCATTTATGTATATCCGTATATGTGATATCCATTGTTACTAGAAATTTATTTATAAACGATAAAAAGTATTATTCAGATTGACAATGGTGAGATTAAGTTTCTAAGCATGGCTGTGCTTTCAGAGTTAAACCTAGAAGATGGTTTGAATAAATTATGCACAGAATGCCTTCAAAAATTTGTTGAAGCTTATTGTGAGATATAGGTGATATTAATATGATGGGGTGGGCGTGAGTAATGCAACAGGAGATTGTTTTTGAAACTTTAATAGATCAACAAAATATAACAATAAAAGACGTTTTCGAAGAAGTCGCTTTGAAAATTTTAATATCAAGTAGACAATCAAAGGATAATTCTTGTGATAGAATAGTATTGTTCGGAGAATTTGCTTATAATTTCCGTGGCTCTAGTTTTCTATTGTATATTAACAGGTGCAACTTATCAGAACTGATACGTGCGGCCTCGTAATGGTGCTGATGGACAAATACACTTAAGTAAAGGCAGTTTGATCAATTTGCTGGATAACGAGTACCAACTAACTCTGCACCCTACGTCATCTGTCGCTGGTAATTGCGTTTAATGCGAGTTGATTTGTAGCCGGTTGAAATCGTTGCGTGTTCGTCGTTCTTGTCGGTTGCCTCTAGAAAAATAGAGCCGTTAACAGGAAATTTTTACCGGACAAGAGCGAGGAACGATCAGTGAAGCCGGCTTGTAGATTAGACTCTATTTTCGGACCTCGGTTTAATGAACGAAAGACGAGAATAGAGCGAAACCTTAAGAAAACATAGCGTTGGCCCATGGTTTACAATTATCTTATCCTGCTTTGTCAATTATCCAATAAACCAAATAATTCTGCTACTAATTGTTCATATAATTGGTTCACCACAAATAGAATACTAATTATTTTATCATATCATAATTCCTGAATAATACGTCACAACTGCTCTAATATTTTTGATATGATCGTGAACTCTTTTATGGAGGATGAAAAATTGACCGACTTTGAACAATTACCGTCTCAAGTAGCGTTAACAAAAACAGTGTAACAAAGCACCGGGTGACTGAGTCATTAAAGGTTAGCTATAGTTAAAAATAGAAATGTAGGTGCAACAGTATAGAGATCAACCTTTGTGAGCGAGAACTGCTTTTAATGTCGAAGATGCCTAGCCACAACTGAAAAGAGATCGCGTAAACACGTGCAGTCGCACAAATGCTTAAAGAGGATTTTGCTAGAACAGAGATTTTTAAAACATGACGTGCTGAACCGATAAAATGATCTACCAGAGAGATGGTAGCTTTGCAAGCGAAAGCCTTACGAGTAAGAACTGAAAACTTCAAAATTTTAAATAAATTGCCGATTAATAAACTTTGGAAAGAGCTAATGGAGAATGCTCGAGCTAGCGGGCACTATTCCTAGATCTATTAGGGAGATGGTAGCTCTGCAAGAAAAAGCCTTACGATTAAAAAGTAAATGCTTAGAATCAAAATTTCATGATTCATAAACTTTACGGTAACATCCACATTCGTGTTACCCAGAAGGAGTCGATGGTGGTACTCAAACTAGCACTCTGGTAGCCTTGCAAGCAAGTCTTACGATAAATAACTGGAAACCCTGAATCAAAATTTCCTGACTCACCTATCAAGTGATTTGTATAACACAGCGGAGCTAAATTGCCGATTAATGAACTCCACCGTAACGTACACACTTGTGTTCCCGGGGAGAACTGATGGGGGATGCTCAAGCTAGCGGGCGCTCCAGTGGTCCTAGATATCCCAGCACTCAGCTGCACCCTTCCGAGAGTAAATAACTCGAGCGTTCGTTTAGTGCCGGGAAAACACAAGAAATCAAATCCCTGGCCAACGAGAAGCCGCTCCGGGTTCTGGGGCCATCCACTCTAGTAAATTACGGCACCGCCTTCAAAAGAAAGTTTTCCGTGCCGGCGCGGTGTCGTCGTTGATGGTTACATTCGAAAGAATCTCGTTACCGCGGATGATCGAGTTTCTCCCCGACGACGACGACATCGCGACATTGGCGGGAGCTGAAATGCTTGTGGGCCGGTTAACGGTAGCTCGAACGTAGGGGGTAGCGGAAAAATTGTACCATTCGTTCGATAAACCGAGTCGCTATCGGTTCGGTCAATAATATATCCGCGTCGTCGCCGGGGGATTTCTGTCTGCTGGTTACTGAAAAGCGAACTCTCATTAAATTTCCAGCCGGGCCGGGGGTTAGTTCATTGAAATGAATCTATGGCGTCGACCAGTGTCGTGCAACGCCGGTAGAACGCCCCCGCTCTCGGGCCTGCGCCCGTGGAGATTGAACGTCTTTGTCGGTCCCGTAAGGAACAGCCAGAAAAGAAAAGTGAAAAGGCGCGAGATCGAAATATGATTAAATTCTGTTCGGGCTTGCCACGGGATCCGTTTTCCCTCCGGTTCTCTCCCGTTTCTGGGCCGCGGACATTGTGTCCATTATGGGCTTTGTCGGAGTCCGGCCGCCTTTATCCGTTTCGGCTTCGCTGGCTCTCTCCCTTCCTTTCTCTCTGGAAATAGGACAACGGAAAATTCGGGAACTTGTTGCGAAAAAGAACACGATGAGATCTAACCGATAGGAACTGGAATGGAAGGTTCCAGCCTGATCCTGGGTCTTGGTGATTAGGATCTCCGAGGTTACAATCAGGCTACAAACTAATGATGCTGTACTCATTGACCTTCTCGCCACACTTTCAGTTCACTCCAACATTTTTAAGGCCACGATGGAGGGGGTGTCTTGCGCTTACTCATAAGATAAATAGACGTTGCTTACTTATCAAGCTAACTATACGAGCAGAGACGTTAGACCAACAGACTCGTTCAAGCTGGAAGCAATTTCCTTTGTATCTCAGGAACTCTTTGTTTTTCTTTTGTAATCAATGCCGATCTTTATGCAGAATAAAAATTGTCCAAGTCAATTGTAGAAAACTGAAGATCAATGAAAATGAATTTTCTCTTTTGACCATCCTACGGCGGAGTCTGGGTCTGTTATGACTCAGTCTCTACCGAAGAAATTGATAATCAATTATATAATTAAGAGCAATGCATTTTCGTCATAAATACATAAAATCCGCAGTCTAGTAAACGGCATTAATGCTTAATGGACAATATGAGTTCATCCCCTTGCAAATATACGTCTCGCGCTGACTCTGATTTATACATACAGGGTGCAGTTGGTAGATGAAACGGGAGTTTGATATCTAGAAGCGTTGATTAGCTAAGTATCTTTTGATGTACCGATAGCACAGTATCATGGAATATTCCCTCCCCACAAACGGACTTCGTCGTCTTCCTTGTAATCGCACCACCATGCACCATTCTGATTACATGATAGCTCTAGCTGACAGTAGCTGGACAAATTATCACGAAATTATGTCTATTGCTCTCCGTAATTACAGCGCCAATTCCGAGTGGTGCGGTTACAGAGAGGGAACCTGCTATATCGTGGATTTGGCATCGTACTTGAGTATCAACTACCGCGTTCATCTAGAGATTTATTTAGTGTACAGCTGAATTAAAGTAAACATTGTTCGATGGCATACACGTGGGCTTGGAGAACAGTCACGTGTATATATAGGGAGAGCTTGACTCATTTAAGAGCTTGCGGTATTCGATGATTTAGATACATAGGAGAATTTCTTGCTTCGGTTGCTACTCCCTATTGTCTGCTATTGTGATACAAATATTATCGTAATTACTACACTGCTGGTTTTATGCATTTATGACGAAAATCAATTTCCATCTTAATGTCAACTATTGCATTTGATAATTTGCACCATATTAATTTCCAAAAGGTTAATTTTTTTTATGAACTTTATCATTTAACACAATCAAAGCATTCACCTTTTAATCAAGATTTTAATATTTCATACGAGCATGTATTTGTATGATGGAGAATTCAAGTGTCATCGGTTCGGATAATCGTGATATATATTAATAAAAATGTATATTAACAAAATCTGAATAAACGTATTCTTGCTGCTGTTATAAACAATTCTTGACGCGTATCACATGATTCTATTATTCTGACGTATTTAATACAGTCAATTAGCTTATCTGCTACGCCCCTGGATTTCTGTAGAGGAAATACGAGCCAGCGCAGATTTTCTTGCTGTTCGTCCCTGTCCAGTATCAGTTGGCATAAGCCACGGCCAAATGTTACCCGTTCTGCATCAAGTAACGATGCACTGCCAGGAACACGCACGCACGTTGACCCGTGCAAGGGTGCACCCCACATTCACTGACAATTCATGAATATGCATCTGTTTTCACGTTTCGCCGGGCAGATACGTGCGCGTGGACGGATTAGATCGTGGTGCACGTGCGAAAACCGGTCGTCGCACGTGTTACCGTTGATCCCTAATTTAGCTGTTGATCCGAGGGATGGTAGCCCTTTACCTTGACTCGGCTTTTCCATGGATTTCCTTATTCTTCAATCGCATTCTAGCTAATCACCGTTATACATGTACACCGCTTATCATCTGTTATCGTCCGGCATTATCGCTCGCATATTTGCTAGAAGTTGCAGTTAATAATCCGAAGCATTGGGCTAGAGAAGTAGTTTCGCGTTAACCGAGGCTCAACGCGGAGAATTTGTGACAGTGGCGTCAACTTGTTAGTGATATTAATTAATTCATTTCAACCGACTGTTCAACATGTTCCTTGGATCTAATTTAATCTGGAGTAAGTCTATACTTTATTATTTATTTGATTACCACTAGAACGGTATTGCGAATATTATTCATGAATTTTCTTAGCCTGTGGATCTTTGTGTTTTCTAGTCTCGGCAAATGATTATTTTGCTTCATTTGCTGTGAGACGTGTTCATAATTCTGTAAATGTAGAGGAGAATAGTAAACCTACAAGAAAATAAATATAAATATTAAATATATGTATGTATAAGCGATATACATTATCGCTGAATATTTTGAACTTTCTATTTAACACTAGAATGCTAAATTTTTTAATTTGGGATTATAAAAATAACTTTATGAGGACTTATGCAATACATTTATTTCTTTGGACATATAGTATTGTTGTTGATACTCTTGTTGTTTATGTATTGTATATGCTATATAAACCTTATTTCGTTTAAAGCATTAAATCAATAATAATAATAAATACGTTCTTGTCATTTTTATAAAGTAATGTAAAACAATAACTTGTAGACAAACAGGGAATAATAATTCTGGGATACTCGATATTTTTACATTTATGTATGTATATCTCCAGCGTTAGAACGTATGTATCTTGTTTTTTAATTCTTTATCAATTGAAGTGCGTGGATAGTAATCTCAAGATAATTGTAGACAATACGTTCGATAATGCTATTGATGATAACATCGTATACGAGTACCTACTATTGTATTGATTTCAAAGGAAAATGCATTTCATAATGGACTTGGAAAATTAATTTCAGATAGGTTCATTATAAATAGAAGGTTAATAAGGTACAGTAGACTTTGATTTAGATAGATCAGTCACGTACAAAATCTTCTTGTATTCTTAAACAACAGTTTTTAAAAACTACTTATCCAGCAACAAAAATATTTCACCTTATAAATAAACAGGATAAGTGAAATTTAAAAATTACATTTGGTATTGAATTTACTGATTGAAGTAATTTAGCTATCCATTTGATGTGACAAATGTTTTTATCCAAGATTAAGTGTAGTCCGGCGTTGGACGAATTTTCTCCGCTGGAGACGGTACTTCCAGAAAACTTTCACAAAGAAGTGGTCGTTTGGCAGTCGAGTCGTTGACCGGAAGATGTCAACAAAAGCGCAAGGACGTCTCGTGGAAAGACTTGGCAGATATCAATGGAGCATGGATCGCGCGCGTGACCATGACCATTCGAAAGAGCAGGAAAAGCTTTAGCCGGAAGAAAAATGAAAGGGTCTAGCAGGCTAAGCATGGTGAATCGGCCCCACCCTGGAT
>CM052242.1:6353615-6365994 GCA_028455795.1 Lasioglossum marginatum
AATATATGTCTTCTTTGAATCATTTTAAGAAGTCAACAATAATATACGAATGTTCTTAAATTCATTAATTTATTTTTGTCATAAAGGCATAAGATTCACAGTACAGCCATGAGTGTTCATGAGACAATGAGAATTTTATTGTTTCTTTAGAACTGAGTTCTAAATTGTTTCTGAAATGTTGATGAAATGAGAATTAATTCTAATTTATTATAAAGTACGATGGCGAAAAATGTTCAAGATTCTGATTCCTAAAAATTAATATCTCATACCTTACAGACGAATAGCTATAATATAGCTTGCCTTTTAATGTCATGGAGTCGCTTACGGAAACACCAGATATAAAATTATGATGTTGACTTTGGCCGCAAGGGAGCCGGGTTATTTCACGTTTTCTTTCCTTTTTCCCTTCCGCCGACTCTGTTTTCAGACCATTGGATCCGTAATTGATTTAAAAATATTCGTAACGTGCGCAGGTACTATCCATGTAGAATGGAAAATCGCAAAGTTCATGCGTTCATAGATATTTTAAAAATTCTAACCCCGATTGGAACCAGATTCGCCAGATTAAGACTTGTTCCCCCATTCTTCCGCAACGGCCCAGTCACGTGTCACAATGTCATGTGCTGAAGGCGGTACTGGCAGAGAGAGAGAGAGAACCATGATTATTCGGTCATGTTGATGATCCTACGTGCAAGAAACACAGTATGCATGCTTACAAAAAATGTGAAAAAAAAATAACAAAACACGTTTTCCGGGTAAAGTTCACCGCGCTCGCTACACTTAAAAATGGATAGCACGAAGCACACGGGAACCACGAAAAACCTCGGACGCGTTGTTTAATTACGATTCACGTTTATTAAATATTTTGCCCCTCGGCCCGTGAAGTTTAATTACGCGACGCACGGAATTTCGCCAACGAATTTCCTCTTCCTTTTTCGGCCCGTTTTTCCCTCGTTATCTGTTGCGTCCACGCAATGGCGATCGATATTAAATAAGTGAACGTGCGTGGTATCGCGATTACTTTCGGTATCATTCTCGACGCGGACCGGTTGCAAGGAAAAACGAGGGTGGTGGTGAACATGCGGGGGATGAAAGGGTGGTGGAACAGACAATAATAACGTTTTACGCACGGCGCGGGCAATTTATTTTCGGAGGTGAAGACGTCCGTCACGACGCGATTCTAGATGAGGGGAGGGAGCACGAATTGAGGGGAAACAGTTACCCTCTCTCTGCTAGTACCGAATTAGTCACGTGACAGTGTGACACATGCATGATGGAGACGGAACGTAAGCGTATTTCTACTGTTTCAATGATGGACGAAATAATTAAGATAAATAAAAACTTTCTGCATCAAATTGTACAAAATAGGGGGAGGGGGGGAATTAAATATATTTTATAGTTTTAATAAATTCAGGGCAACGTAACGATATTCTTAAATTATTCTGATCTTCATTATTGCTTCATTTCACTTACCCATTTTTGCCATGAATGCATAAAATTCGATGTTTATTAGTTAGCTTATTTTCAATAGTTTCTATTATTTAGTGACGATTGTATATTATTAGACCGCGGATCTTTATGCAATTAAGGCTTCCGAAAATTTTCAAAGAATGCTAGGATATAAAACACGACAGAATTTAGTACAATTTTCATTTATTTCAGATCTAAATAGGCCACTACCATGGAAGATAAGGTTTTATTTTATTCGGGTTTCTTAAAATTCGTCTACAAAAATTACAAATTGCATAAACATCCGCAGTCTAGATATTATGTTAGATATTGTTTTAGGAAAATTAAATTTCGATATCCCTTATGGTTCGAAAGTTGTACCAATACGTCACTAACTGACGTCAAACCGGTCACTGAAATGAGCATTTCTTAAATCTCGCCTTTGCACCCTATCAGACACCGAAAATAACGTGCACCGCCTTGCGCCTGACAGGAAGTCGAACGTAACTGGGTCGCAAGTTCATCAGTATTAATTATTATTAATCAGGAAACCTCGGACGGGCACAAAATTCCTGTGGATTTGCATGATTACAAGGTCGTCGATGTACACTAAATAACTGGCACCGCGCAGAACCTGTAGCGTCGAACCCAATAATTAATGGGAAACTGTTCGGGATTTTATTTACACAACAAGTCTAATTGATATCCGCATTCCAATGGCCGATTCGTTACCGGGATTATGATCGGAGGTTCGCTCCTCTTCTGGGCACTTGATTCTCTACATTTCTACTAGTTTCAATATTTATAAATCCTGTTCTGTTTATAAATTTTTTTAAATCTGTTTTAAATTGCGAAGGATGTTGAAGGATGATCATGAATGTGGAGTAATGATGAAGGAGAAGCTTTATATTGCGTTCTCGAATAAATAACTGGTTACATAATTCATGCAAAATATGAAATTTACATAATCCGACTATGAATTCTGCACGATGATTTATAGTCTAATAATTATTTCAATATTTGTTTGTTTAAGCGGGCCTGTAAACTCGTACATTGCATTAATAATAATATTTGAGTTATTTGTTTATTTTAAATAAACGCAACCAGACGTCGCAAATGTAAATGCAATTTGTAAATATGTTGAATTTTTCATCTATTTTTCATTTCAAGGTCAAATATTTTGTTTTAGGTAAATAAAGGTTTTTCAAGTCAAGTAAATTTAGGTAGATAAACTAATTTGATCTTGAAGTTCAAGGTCAAGGACAATTTTGCGGCAACTTTTTTTTTATGGATCTTCATCGATCCGAAGAATGTAGAATACGCAGCCAAGATCAAACATTTCTTTACATCCTGTACTTAAACTGAGAAAATTAATATTTAAAAAAGTATATGATACTTTCTAACCTAACATTGTACCACTTAGGGGTGAAGAGATTAGGATAAGTCGCAGAAAAGGATACTCTTGAATGAAAAATTTTTTCCGCTAAACAATGTTTTCTTTAAAGCCAATAAACCTTCGCAAAAAATAAATCCGTATCGCCTCACATCTCAGTGAACAGTATCACGTTTAGGGAGCAGCGCATGTATTTTTCGGTGTTCATCGGACGCTCGTTCGTTTCACCGTCGACCCCCACAAAGCCACGTTTCATTTCTTCGACAAAGGCGGGCAAGTCACGGGCAAGTGTGTATAAATATGTCGAGAAAACTCGATAATTTTAGTGATCCAGCAAACAAGCCAGAAAAACCTGGTCCTTGTGTTCAATCCACTGTAAAACGAGTTACACGATTGACCTCCTGGTCTGCTATCGAATTATACACATCGTTCTGGAAGTAGTAAAAGCGACGTGGAGCCCACGGTAGGTGGTCGAAGGCGGAGAGGAGTCGGTCGACTTTTCGCTCCAGTAATCGTGAATCGTTTGTTGTACAAACCAATAGAGTCTCCGAGGAGTCCTGTGCTCCTTTGACCCACCTTGTTTCTTGGCCGATGCATTTTTATCAATGAATAGCTCGACGGTATTCTTGCAAACCTTCGCAGAACTCCTCTCTGCCATGTCTTCCTTTATTTTCTCAAACATCGCAATTTCTTCCGATTTGGCGTTCTTTATTTCGAAAACACCGTAGAAATTAGTTAACAACATAAGGGAGTAGACTCCTTTTTCCAGGATTGCAAGGGTGCGGGATTCGCGTTCTCATTTCTCGGTAATACAAAAGTAGTCAATAAACGCTAGATAAAAGATCGATCTAGGGCGCTATCGCCCTCAAAAATCCTATTTTTTCGTTTACGAGGCGTAATTTGCATTATTCGGAAGCATACAACTCAGCATGTAGCTATTTTCATATCTACATGCTGCCGAATAATGCAAATTACGCCTCGTAAACGAAAAAATAGGACTTTTGATGACGATAGCGCCCTAGATCGATCTTTTATCTAGCGTTCTTGACTACTGAAAAACCCCATTTTTGTATTATCAAGAAATGAGAACGCGACTCCCGCACCTTTGCAATCCTGGAAACGAGTCTACCACCTTCAAAGGTAATTTTACGGGATCCTCGGGTCCATGCTCCTACATACATAGATCGAGTAGGGCTTATACTATACGAAACTTTAATGATCAATGGATAAGCCGAGGCATTTATGATATTCCGTAAAAGACACGGAAGCGATGGAAAATGTAACGGAACGTCCACCGCATTAAAATAGACATCCTGGAAGCGGTCTATGTCTCGGTACTCTACTTTGGTATAATACACTCGAGGCTGCTAAATGTATCGCGCTATGTTATTTTAGGCGCACTGTGATCGGTTTCGCTTAATTTAAATAACTGCGCTTTTTGTATTCGTAATTATTATGATCGATTATTTCAACAACAACATCGAACAATTGCTATTCCTGGTAGCAAATTGATTATATCGTTGTGTGCAAGGCACTCTTCTATCTTTTTTCGATATAATGTATTAATCTCTCTGATATAACAGCTTAATCTCTCATTGTTTCCTCCTTAATTTCAAAATTAAATTGATCAGAAAAAGGAAAACAAAAACTTTACGAAAATCTTGTGCTAAAAATCAGAGTTGGACATAAATCGATTAAAATTTTAACCAAGATTGATTGATTCATATGTACGATTAAAAAAGGTAATCATTGAAAAATCAACGATTGATTCAATCGATTGATGAAGTTAATCGTCAATCGTTGATTTAAAAAAGAATTCATCGAAAAATCGGAGATTGATTTAATCAATTGTAGAAGTTAATCGCTACACCGTCTATCCATAAATTGTAATAAGTAGTCACATAGAGACCGTATTATAGACCAAATGACAATATACCTAAACTCAGTTTTTTCAGTATGCATACAGTTTTGATTCCGTATTTCATTTCGAAATTTCAGCAGTTAATCATTAATCAATTATCCGATTAGCGATTACAATTGAAAAGAATGTAATCGTTAACCGCAATTAACGACTAAATTAGAAGTTTAATTGTTAATTGCGATTAACAATTGAAGTAGAAATTTATTCGTCAATCGTTGATTAAATTTTTGCCCAACTCTGCTAAAAATACGTGCATATACAGGGTGTCACAAAAATGTTGACCCGAGAGCGATCTCTCATCGTAAACGCGATAACGTAATTACAATGTGTATATCATTTATTATGCGCGAGTCAGTTTGTCCGCCAGGAATTAAAGTTCAGCACAAATAGTCGACTGTCAACCAGTGTTATCTGTTTACCGTGTGGTTTGGTGATCACTCGCTAAATTTACTGTCTATGAGATCATGCGCGTTTACACGTGTTCCGCGGGCTCGTAACACGCTTTTCGATAGTCTTTCCATCATTTAATCTCGCGTGGTGTTCCTGTGAAAATGAAAAAATTAAATGCCTGTCTTTAAAGCAAGACTTTACTAACACGTGGTTTGGGATGGTAATCAAAATTGTTCCATGCATCACTTGAATGACAGTAACTTGTTTCGGGAAAAAATTTAATAGGATTGCGTTGGTACAGTGAACTTGTTGATTGTGATCACAGGTCTTAATGACCAGTTACGCGATTATGTCTTTTAAATGGAAAGTGATGTAATTCAGCTTGGAATATAAACTCGGATTATCTAATGATCATTATGCAATAGTAACATCGGTAATTACTCGTCCCGTGTAACGCACTTTGGTCCTTATTTTGATTGCAGCACCGATGATTGATAGAATTGGTATATTTTTTAAATAAGTTATTTATCTGCATCAAATGTATACTTCCAGATCTCTGTGGTTTCCGAGCACTTCATTTATATTTGATATCTGAACAAAATTTGTACTATCATGAAATAGCCTTAAGGCGGTAGATTCGTTTCCAAGATTGCACGGGTGCGGGATTCGCGTTCTCATTTCTCGATAATACAAAAAGGGGGTTTCCAGTAGTCAAAAACGTTAGGTAAAAGATCGATCTAGGGCGCCATCGCCCTCAAATGTCCCATTTTTTCGTTTACGAGGCCTAATTTGCATTACTCGGCAGCATGTAGCCAGAGGCAGATTAAGCCAGCGCGGGGCCTGTAGCAAATGTTACCAGGAGGCCCTACGTTTTGTATGATAATAAAATAAAACACAACTTTTACAAACAAAAGGAGCCCCCAGAAATGCGGGGCCCGTAGCATTTGCTACTTCTGCTACAGTAAACGCCCCTTTACTGTCCGGGTTCGTGGGCACGATCACTGTTCAATGCCTACCCATTCCACTGCTCTTCTGTCCTTCTCTATGTTCGGCTCTCTATTGAAGTCTCGCTCGGCACGGTCGGCACGGTAGACGCAGTCATAAATCAAAAATAGTGTCCGAGTACGATTACTGTCCGTGCAGAGCACGGCTGTTGGACAGTAAAGGGGCGTTTACTGTATATGGCTAATCCAGCCCTGCATGTAGCTATGAAAATAGCTACACGCGCAGTTGTATGCTTCCGAATAATGCAAATTACGCCTCGTAAACGAAAAAATAAGACTTTTGAAGGCGATAGCGGCCTAGATCGATCTTTTACCTAGCGTTTTTGATTACTGAAAAACCCCATTTTTGTATTATCGAGAAATGAGTGAGTGTGTATTAATGAGAAATGAATGAAATTACCAATCCTGGAGAAACGAGTCTACTCCCTTAAATAGTTAGTGAACACTTGTATTCTTTATAGACCTAAACAAAAATGAATAATTATAGTTGACCGTGACAAATCTACGAAAGCAACACCAGTTACATTGTTCGAACATCCGGTCTGTGCGAATCGGTTCTAGTTTCGGTGAAAGTGCAACATGAAGAAGAAGATAGTAGCTAACAGACCGTGTTGGATCACGGCGATTGGACAAAGCGATGCGAACAAGAGAAATCCGAATGGTGGCTCGTGCGTGGATGATCGATCACCATCATAAGATGCCGCAGTACGACGAGAGTTTCCTCGACTCGCCGATTTTTCGGCGACGCACGCGTAGCTACGCGGTGCAGAAGGAGTTCGTGCCGAAGTCGAGGAGCTTCATCACGGCCACACCTTTGCTGTTGGCCGTGACCAATCACGCCAGGACTCTTTCCGGTTCCATATCGACCTGCAGCTTGAAAGGTAATTGGAGGAAAAAATTCAGGTTAAGGACGTGAATCTGTGTTATGCTTCGTTAAATAGGCTAAAAGGTCTTTTTACTCCCCTCCGTTCCCGTCGAGAGGAGACGCGAAGCTTCGCGGATTTCTCGATTGCTTGGAAAACCGACACCCCCCTCCGAGAACAAATATTCCTTTTTGAAACCCCAGCTGGTTAGCCGGCAGCAGAGATGTATAGAAATTTGCATTTACCTGGTCCAATTTAATGAAGTTGCAGTGAATACACACTCGCGTCGGTATTTATCGAAGCGGTAGCAGTAGGTATTTAATTATTTCTTTGTAAAATTCTTATCAACGTATTTCTGGGATTTTTCTGACTAAAATGACACCAAACACGATGAAGTTTGGATTATAATTACTTGTTTAATCCACGATACAGTAGAATGTCGATTATCCGAACTGATCAGTGAATCCTTGAGTGATCACATAATAGAACTAGCTACTTAGATCAAATCTTTTACCGATTTGTATAAAGAACCATGTTGCATAAGGATCACTTCCGATTATTCTGTTTACATTCGGATAATTGAAATCATTTCAATCAGAAAAGTGCTGCTAGAAAACTAGCTCCTCTCCGATTTCAATGACCTTGGAATATGTTGTCAAGGACATCATTTTGAACAACAGTTTTTAAAGTTTGTTTTAAAGTCGGTTTTAGGTTACGAGATAATTGCAAAACACTACCTGAAAATCCATGGGATGACTAATAAATATTGTAATACTTTTCATCCGTTTTGTTCTTTGTTTGGCGAAAGGGGGCAAGTTCGACGCATTCGCAGATTAATCCGGTGCGGCGCGAGACATTCTTCAGAGAATAGTTGGCAGTTCGCATCAAGTGTCGCGTACACGCGCGACCGAGCGTTATCAGCGTTCCTCAAATATCTGTTAGAGTAATTAAACTTAGGATAACCGCGTTATAGAAGCAAGTCTGGCCGCACTAAACACACCCCCAGTCGCCGCCGCCACGCCGCGCGTCGTTGACTCGCGCGGGTTGCACATGAAAGCGACTCGGTTGTTAATTACCCATTCGTGCTGTCAATCATATTAAGTACCGAGCTCACGTCGGTACTACCACTAGCTATTAACACCTCCCCGTTACTACAGCTTGCACACTATCATCCCCCTTGGCCGCCACGCGCATAACGTATACACAAGGCTCGGTGATTTCCCTCTGGGCAAGCAGCGTGCAGCAAATTGCTGTGTTCGCGTATCCCAGCTTGTATTCTGCGATTGAAGCGTCCGAGGAAGAGAACGTGATCTTAATCTCGAAACAAATGGTCGAGACGTTAACGGACCAGACCTGGCTGGACGCCCCGGGACAGAAAAAACTATCGATTAATCTTCGACTCGGGGAAAGAAAGAACCACCCCTGGAGATGGGAGTGGAGCTGTTCGTTTTAAATTAACTTGAACGAGGGACGTCTTGAATAACTCCGGAAAGCGTTTCGCGATATTGTCATTAACCTCTAGAGTGCTTTTTTCCATTGGAAAGTTGAAATTTATATGCAGAAGTTTGCCATAAATACATAAACTATATATACTACATTCAATTTTGATTTACACTTTTTTAAATCAGCAAATCCTGTTTTAGAACTGATAATTCCATAGTTTAAAAAAAATACGTTTTACAACACGCACGGATAGAAATCAATGCTTTCTTTGATAATAAAGAAAAATAATTCTTTATAATAATAAATAAATTTATATACTTCGATTAAATTCTTTACAAGGACAAGAGAATAGCTTTTACAAAAATTCATTGCAACGCACCTTAAAAGTTTAAAAGTATATATTGTACAGTTTTTCTAAAAAAAAGGGTTGTAATTGCTCTTTTTAAGGGCAAATGAAGTTGACAAAATAGGTGAATGTTTATAATAATGATGTCACAGTAACGTGACACGCTGGAGGTAACTTGTTTCAATATTGCTACTACAAAATTTGTAGTCGTCAGTTTATCACCAAGATGCGTAAGAATAAAAGTGTATGATAATTAAGAATTGATATAGTTATGATTGTTCTGAACCGTATGTTTACTTTCTTTTAATCAGACAGTAGTCTTCTTCTTTTAAGTTTTACTATTCAATAGGATTTTATGAACTATAAAAATCAAGACAGTAAATATAGAAAAATGTTATTATTATTATCTCTAACCGTTGTAATAAAAAATCTGACTTTTCTAACGCTGGAAATTAGAAGTGGTTTTTTTAGTTGGTTGACATATTTCCATTTCATAATTGTGTGTCCCAAACGATAATTATTTGTATATATTTCATTTTTGTATTTATACAGACGTACTGTATTAACTCTTGCTATCTCACTGCTACATTTGCGGTCCCCATTTATTTATAGCTCATGATTGTGATGCTTGTGTAGATGATCCTTTACTCGTCATCGCAAAATGCTCGTTGATAACTTAATCTAGTTAATAATAATATAGTTGAACTAGTTGGATGTAGATCTGATATGATGACTGAATTAGGCACTTGCAGCAATAAGTAAGCTTTAATAAATATAACAAGATTTGATGTATGCACGCTACAAGCGGTAGGTGTGGCTTGTGTACATAGGTAGGGGAGACTGGGGCCAGTTGACTAACTTTTAACATATTTAATTTTTACCAATGAACCATTAGCATTTTGCTGACTTGTTGTACACCAAAAGTTTGCACATTCATTTAGGTATACAGATTTAATTTTGAAAATCGCTTTGATTGAACCTAGTTGTAGTTTTAATAAAATTTAGATTAGTGAGAGTAATAAGTCAACAAACCCCGGTTGTGGGGTTAGTTGACATATCTAATGGGGTTAGTTGACTTAAATTAACTTTTACTTAAATTAACAATTTACTTAAATTTTTATTTGTTCATACATATCTACTGTAGTGAATCGGATGATGGTTTGTAGGCAAAATTAAGCCAAATTAGGCTTACAAATCATCATCCGAGTCACAGTTAATACACACATAAAATGTTAAATTAGATTTGATGCATTTTTCGTGAGCCCATTTGCTGCAACGTGTGCACTGCACTCAGTTTTCACCACGAACGCTATCAATGTAAGATTCATTGCAGATCAAGCATTCTGAATCATCTTCTGATTCTCAGGACATGGAATCTTTCTTGAATGATGTAAATCCTATGCTTAGTCAAATAGCCCCGTTCGACAATTTTATCATTGTAAGGGCCACACGTGCATAACCTCGATGCACCCCGGATAAAATAAAATACCTCAAATTATGGTCAATGTATCATATTTCCATAAACTAATCATGAAAAAATATCAAGCAGTACTTAATGGACCAAAAATTGATAAATAGTTGAAACAAAAATATTTACTCAACGTCGATGTTTTTAGATTTTTTATTCTTATTGGTATAATATGCAAGTTTCGGTCACGACAACACATTACATGGTGAGCCAGTCATTCTTATGTTTCAGTATCGCGGATAGCATCATCATCTACTCTATAGTATTACAATTAGAATGGATTAATCGACTAACCTCATTAGTGAACTAGCCCCGGTCTCCCCTACTTGTAAGATGATCTAATTCTTGAAATTTTCAGAAAATTTTTTTGAGAATATGAGTTTTGACTGTTTTTAACCTCCCAGGGTGGTCTACCTTTTTAACTGTTTAAACGTAGGTTGTGTTCTAATATTTTAAACACGTGTGATCGAACCATAATGATATTCATATTCCTCTTAACTGTATGCTGGTGGTAAAGTCAGTCGGAAAGGAAACTCTCCGTTAAAAAAGAATTGTGTGCAGTGTCGTTGAACATTCCTGGACATTGACTGCTGGATAATAAACATGAAATTTATTTGCACGTGATGTGCAGGTGTCCAAGAACTCCGTTTTATGGCTGCTTGACCCTGCATGAGCGGATCTGCGGTGCTGATGGTGATGATCGTTGCAACTCTCGATTACCTGCGTTGAACCGCAATACCAACATTATTTATGGACTGGGTCGAAAGTAACCCGGTATTTGCAATGCAATACGTTTCGCTTCATCAACGCGACAACCGTGGAATTATTGAGAAAAATTGTTAGAAGTGAAACCCGCTTTCCAAATTTTTATTGAAAAAGTGGTACCCAACGTTATTGAAAACATTAGTATCCTGTAAATTTATATATTTTTTAATTATGTATATTATTAATTGTTATTCAAATATAATTTATTATTATATCGTAATAATTGTAATATAACATATAAATCGATATCTGAAATAAGAGATATAGTTGTCATACGGGTTGTCATAGTAAATATACGGGAATTATAATATTCAGATAAAAGAAAAAAGCTATCATAGATTTGTTCATAAAAAGAGAGTACTAATAAACTTATCAATGATTATAACTAAAATGTAATTTATTATCGGTATTTAGTAAGTATTTCGACTTTTTACACGAGAACAACATTAATGTTTATATTAAAAAGTCGTGAAGTTCTGAAAGCGGCCACGAATTGAAAATTAAGCGATCATAAAGTTTCATAAAGACAAGAAATGCGCGAGCCCCAACTAGAAGTCGATGGACACAAAAGAAATAAAATTGGAAACGCAATTACGTTCGTTTGAAAGAGTTACCCGGCTTTCTTTGGGACGCGGACGCAAAGTTATTGGTGTAACGGCCTGTTACCATAAACCCGGACATTAAAGTTACTTCATCTTGGATCGTGATTGCATAATACAACGCCACGTTCCAGATAGTATTATAGGCATATAGATTAAAGCTATAATTACCGGATCCTTTGAAATGATTCAGAGACAAACCCTCGGGCTTCTCATCTACCTCTGGCCATAAAACATCACTAAGATCTTCTGTGAACCTTTTACAATGGATAAATAAAGAGCTGATTACGAAACAGATAAATTGTATTGTATTACTGACCGACCTGCTGCAGGCTTGTCAATAATTAAAAGCAATAAATTAGGTACGTAAGGAAATAAGGAAAAACAATAAAATAATTTTTCAATTTTGTCCCCACCATCATTAGTCCATTCCCCCACTTAGGCCACGTGACCGAAACGCGTCACGTGACCGGGTCGTGGCGGAAGCGTGGGGGAATCACATCGTAGAGGGGAAGGGTAGAGTGTTCACGTTTAAATGTTGATCTTTCAGCAGTTACTTTAAATTGAAATATACAGGATGTCCCATAATTCATGGTACAAATTAGGTCAGGTCGATTCTATGGCTAGAAATAAGACGAAAATCAAGAATAACGAAATTGCGTGGGAGGCTTCGCTTTCAAGAAAATTAAATTTAACCCTTTCGGTAACGAATTATTTACTCCTGAAAAAAATCATGGC
>CM052242.1:6366094-6395518 GCA_028455795.1 Lasioglossum marginatum
GTGTGTAAAATTTGAAGAAGATTGACCATCAGTGAACGATATTATAATTTAAGTAATAATACAAACACAGTAATTTTTCTATAGTCGCAAAAAGGTCGTACACATTGAAGGCAAAAAAAATATCCCCTCCACTGTAGTAATCTGATCTCGGCTTGAGTATATTGGTGTGAACCATTTATAAATCCAATTATAAAACTTCTTTATTTTTCATTATTTTTTATGGGACTTTCACCAACTTATTTCTGGCATTTTTCTCATTAAAATGACACTAAACACGATATAATTTCAACTGTATTTAGTGGTTTAATTGACGATGAAAGTTTCGGGCGCAAGGAAGGACAGCGTATGGGAAAGAAAGAGACGCGGGGAGTCGCAGTCGCCGGCACAGTTCAAAGGCCCGCGCGTCCTCACAATGTAATACCAATATAAAAACTTTTTTATTAATACTTATTTTTTTATGAAACTTCCACCAATATATTTGTGGCATTTTTCGGATTAAAATGATACCAAACACGATATAATTTCTACTGTATTTAACGACGAGCGACAGCGCACAGTAGTAAATGTTTCGATTTTAGGTGGACAAAAATAATTTTTCTCAATTAGTGAAAAACATATTTGATTGAGAAAATATATTATTAGATATACTCGTATATTATTAGATATACTCGTATATTATTAGATATATATTATTATTAAATATATTAAATATATTATTAGACATACTGAACCAAATAATTCTAACAATTATATCTCATTATTTCCATTTTTTATCCATTAACGACTAGTTGAATGTTCCGAAACTGCGGTATATGTTAATGATTAATTTCGCTAATTTTTGTGTTGTGCATTGAAAAATGGAAAGTAAGTACATATGAAACTAATTTTTATTTTCTCGTTTTAGTTTAAAACTAAAACTAATTTTTATTTTCTCGTTTTAGTTTAAAACTAAAAGGAGGAAGTAAATAAAATGAATGATAATCAAAAGCGTTTTTTTATGAAAGAGTAAATAAAGTAAGGTTATACTTTGACTCACACACAAGCATACTCAAGTTGCATTTTTTTTGTATATTCTATCTATATGAATTACTTAACAATGTCGAAGAAAAATTAGCTGCTACAACCTTCTACTTAGTGACAAATTATTATATTTAAATGGGGTTGTGATGGGACCTCTGGGTATGTAATATGTAATATGTTATAAAGTTACTGTAATTATAATTTTTAAAAAAGTAATCATATTAAAGTCATTTTCTTATATTCACAGACTTAATCTTCTATAAGTCAGAAATATAGAAATATAAGAAAAACATCTGTTTGTTATAATTTTTAAGTTCAATTCCATCAGAACAAAAGAATAAATATCATAATTATAATTATCAAGTATCAAGAGGATATAAATTATTCAAAAATAATTTTGTCCACCTAAAATCGAAACATTTACCACTGCGCAGCGTATGGGAAAGAAAGAGGACGCGGAGAGCCGGCCGCGCGTGGCAGAGTTGGGCAAAATTTTTATTGAAATAAAAATTTCGAATAAAGTGGGTTTAAAACCCACTTGAAGAAATCCACTTTATTCGAAATTTTTATTTAGATAAGATTTTTGCTCAACTCTGGCGCGCGGTCTCTCTTTACACGCGCTGTTTTCTACGTTCGGCTCGGTCTTTGGAGCTCAAAAAAATAGTGTCTGTCAACGAACTGCGCAAGCGAACCTCCCTGAGGCTCTTGCGACTATAGAGGATTTACTGTAATTGTATAAAAATTACACTGTTTTATTCTGAGATACAGCCATGAAATACCCAAATTTTCGTAACACTTGACCTATAATAACCTAACCATGTTCGATCTCATAGTCTAAAATGTACAGCTCTGAATACTCGCTTAAGATCCTTTATCCAAAGAGGAAAAATAAATGGTCTTCTGTAGCTGTCGATGTCAAACTCGGTGAATCGAGAGGCATTTCTTTTCCCGTTGTCATTTGCCCCGGAACGATGCCCCAGAAGGGCAATCTAGGGCGGTCTCGGGGCAAACAGCTCTTTCCCATAGTCAGAATAAACACCACGATACTGTCCCGGTCCAGGTGAGTGATCCAGCTCTCTGAACGAGGGTTCGTTCTTACGAGAGAAATCGTTCTGGAACCTGGAACAGGACATGCGAATGAGAGGGAGCTTCCACATCGCCGGGGGTTAGTTTTCTGGCTTGGTCCGTCACTGCCACGCGCATGGGGGTACACGTTGCACCGATTCTTCACACTGGGAAAAGAGTATGCCGACCGTGCGCCAGGGCAATATCCGGTCGAAATCAGCTGTCAGTTTATTGCGGAACAGGCTCTTTTGATATGAGAAATTTCCGGGGAAATTCGGCCGCGTTCATACATAAATACGCGGATCCAGTGATTATCGTGCGACCACAACGTTTACACGCGCCGGCTCGGCCTGGACCCGGCAAACACGCGCGCACAAGTCAACATTAATAAACATGAGCTACGACGCGTAATTAGTGCGCCGATATAGTTCACCCACGTTGCCCCCTTCCTCCTCTCTACCCCACCTGCTCACAAATTAAACCGAACCGGCCAAAATTTGTTTTGACTGTACCGGACAATGATTTGCGGCAGCTCGTGTTACAACTTGCATCGCAATGGGATTTGACGCGGTGCGCTGACCGGAAATGACGGTTTTCAACCATTCTCCGCGGACCGGAACCATACAGTAATACAAATTTTTGCAGCGGAGATCCATTTTTTTTTAGGAAAGTTCATTTTTCAGTTGGAATGTAGAAGCGATGTTTGTATGTTTACGGGGATCCGTATTTTTATAAAATAATTTACCAGGACAGAGATAAATGGATAAGCGTGTTGTTTTGAGGGGCGTTTGTAAATTTGAATTTGTTGCATGCTACAATTTGTGTCTGGCTACAATTTCCGGTTTCTACTGATTGGAATTTACTGCAGGAATGCATTAATCAACTGTTACTGTATGGACTAAAGAAAACGTGTTTTCTAGATGAGTAGAAAATGTTTCAAACAAGCGGGAGGCGAATATAAAATATCAATTTATTAGTGAGGTAATGAGAATCAAAATTGAAATGACTTCTCTTTTACGTCAAATTACGAATGCGCAACAGTCCAATTACAATTGATGTATGTCTCACAAATTTTTTGTCTGAATAGAGATCAAAGAAATAATCTGCAGCATCTTGATTCCTCTTTGCATGAATAACGACGTATAGCTTCGTATAATCTAGTAAAATGCGGATAGTATTCTTTTAATGTCGGCTGCAGCTTCATGCTGCGGCTCGAATCGGTTAATTTGTATTCATGGCTGATAAGAATAAGGAGTGCTGGTTTATCAAGACGCCTCCCCGACATTCAGGATTATCTTCCTACTTGAAATGAATGTATTCTTCGAGAAAAGAAACGCCCTCCCGACGGTGTAATCTGCATCAGAGGTGCTCGTTGCAGCCAATGCTTCCCTGAATGGGAAATTTTTTTCACGAAATAATAATCGCAGCCGCCGCCACTGCTGCGAAAGAGGGCTGAAAGTCTTGCCGTTTAAACTTGACGAATATTCACTCTGGGGATGATTGCTATGAATAATTTGATGGGATTCGTAAATATTTATTTTCATACAGATTTGTATTTTCGTAATCTTATCAGAGTGGTCAGATTAAGACTTATTATTATTAAGATTAATATTATTATGTTACGGTCAAGTTTTAAGCACATTTGTTGCAAAGAGGATGCTTCAATTGTCAAATCCATACTGCCACAGTCACGAGCAAAATCTTTCAATGTTTTTACAAACGTTCCAATTGAAATATTTTGAACATCAGTATTTTCAGTATCCCAATGCAAAAATATCTTGCATAAAACTGAATGATATTCAAAACTAGAGGCTTCAGACTTCATGTTGTACTATTTATTTTACAAAATGATCACAGTTCGAATATCGCCAATTTCTCAGGAATTTAGTATTCGAATATCATCGAGATCTGCCGTAAATCACGTGTTTTTGCCGCTCGAGAGGCGTTTAACGCGTCAACTAGAATCATGGAAGGGCGACGTTGTTTTACGAGGGTGGCCCTTACACACAGAAGGACGTAAACCACTACTTAATCAAGACATTACACGCGAGTTCTCAGCCTCTCTGTTGCTCCGGGCATTTAGCCACCCCTTTTAGTGGCATCGATCCCCGATACATAAAAGGTTTGAAACTGTTTGAAAATAAGTCACCATTCATCCGGTCTCGCGATAAAAAATCTCCGTCGTAGAATCAGATTTCCAAGTGTCCTGCTTTCACTGTTATTTAGATCTGCCCGACTATGTCGGTTTTATTGTGAACATCTGATTCGTACCGCAACCACTGTGCCATTTTTTTTTCATTTTCTATTTCCAGAAAAGTCTGGACGACAAAGACATTCTAATCAAGATCGTCGTAAATCTTAATGGTTAACGCTTTGCAGTCCGAATTATTTTTCAATTTTGTTGCCAACAATTTCCTACTATTTTAAACAATTTTGTTTTAAACAGTTTTGTTTACTAATTATATTAAATATATCTCTCAAACTTTGTCGTAATTTATATTTGTGGAACTTATATTTGTTTTTAACTAAAAAATAAGACAAGTAAATATAGGAAGAACCAAATAGATATAAAAACCCGTTTTATTTACATTTTTTTTCTCTAATGTCGAGCCACACTCGACGAAGGAGTGCTAATGGTTAAACAACAATTCTCAAATACTAGTAACTTGTCCTGAAAGTGTGTTACGTATTCAATCAATAAATTGGGGCACATTACTTCTCTCAATAAGATAATAATTTTATTTCATGTTTTACCATTATGTCGATTCGACACACGAGGGACATATTAAGTAGCTAAAATGAAAATTAAGCGTACACATTGCGAAAGAAACTTCTGGGACAGCCTATCAGTGTCGCCTGATAAGAGGAGGGAGCGCGAATTGAGGGGAAAAAGTTACCCCCTCTCTGCCAGCACCGGACACATGCACGACAGAGTCGTAGAAGGGGAAGGTAGAGTGAAGCACGTTATATATGTACTATAATTTTTTTTTTTCAACACACATGCAACTTAAGGCGGTAGACTCGTTTCCAGGATTGCAAGGGTGTGGGATTCGCATTCTCATTTCTCGATAATACAAAAATGGGGTTTTTCAGTAGTCAAAAACGCTAGATAAAAGATCGATCTAGGCGTAATTTAATTAACGCCTTTACGAGGCGTAATTTGCATTATTCGGCAGCATTTAGCTGTCGCAGTTTTATTAAAATAGCTACATGTGTTGCTGTATGCTTCCCAATAATGCAAATTACGCTTCGTAAACGAAAAAATAGGACTTTTCGGGGCGATAGCGCCCTGGATTGATCTTTTGTCTAGCATTTTCGACTACTGAAAAACCCCATTTTTGTGTTATCGAGAAATGGGAACGCACATCCCGCATCCTTGCAGTCCTGGAAAAACACCACCTTAAGTGTCCATTCACAGGATCTCTCTGTTCACAATGGTGTTTACAACGACCGATACGTTTAGAAAGAAGTTCCGTTTGTTCAACGTTACCAGTCGTCCATTTAGCATGCAACAACCTAGCAGGAAAAGCACTTGACCAAGCAAACCTGCCGTTCGACATACACAATCGAGACTCTAGCAAGCGGTTTTGCGGACCGGTACGCCGCGACCGTTCGCGGCGCAGTTACAGTCGCCGCAAACCGGGAATTAAAAGTGAACTCATTAAAAAATTATTCCGCCACGGAGGACGGGGCACAATAGAGGCGAGCCTTGTGCCGAGCAATCAAATCTCGCTCGGGAGGTGGGAGGAAGTCGGCCGTTTAATGCACGCCGCGCCTCCCTAAAGGCGAATTTGACGTTGCCCTGCCGCCGGTCGGTACTTATTCCGAAAGTTTCGCTCGTAAATCCCGAGACACGGATCGACGCGACTCTTTACAACGCGGAAAAGGGTTCCTCCAGCTGGCGAAGATGACAAGAAATCCGCTTTCCGCGTGAAAGGGGCTTAACGTAGTACCCGCCGATAAATTTCACCCGGCGAAGAAGAGAATATTTCGCTGGCAAAGTGCATTCACGCGCGTCCCTTTGGGGGTGCTTTTGGTTCGGGAGGGTGCGCAGGGGTGGCGGCTTCGACAGGTCGCACGTGAGAGACGAAGGGATGGGAACAGAGCCGCGAGTATTATCGCCTCCGGTCTGTATAGGGTGGAGCGGTAACTATTCGTGAAATCGTTAGGCCCTTTAACGTCGCGCAGACGTCGGCCATTTTCCAAAATTTAGATCTCGCACGGTAATTCCTTCCAGATCAATTGTAAACGTTTATGTGAATGCTCAAGGCCGTGTCACAATTTTCAAGGTCAGCTTTACAAGATTAAGTCCGCAGGGACCTTTTTTTGTTTAAGATGGGGAAATGCCATTACGCACACCCCTCTAAGGTGGAAGTTGGGGGTAGTATGGAGCTCAGCACGCAGCCATACCCACTAAAACCCCACTGCCCAAGGGTTCACACCCGTTTCCTCTTCTTAATGCCCAAGGAAATCTAAAGCCAGGGACCACTTTTCGTATTACACCTGATAGTAGTGTAGATCATTTGGTGAGGCCATACCTGATAATCGAGATTCTGCTTGATCGTTTCAAATTGTGTCGTGTTTGGTGTCATGTCAATCGGAAAAATGTCACAAATATGTTGGTAAATGTTTCATTGAAGACATAAGCGAGAGTAAATAATTTTTTAAACAAGATTGCTTGTTATATTTTATATGTTATTATTTATTATTATTATATTTGATTTAGTTTGTTATTATAGTAATAGCTGCTGTTAGAAAACTGGTCAAGAAATCCTCAGCAGTTAATAATTAATTTCCAACATGTATTCCGGTCGTAGATTGAACGTATTACCATCTGACCATGGAGTTTGTAACAGAATCTATTAAAACGCGATGCCTTAATATTGAATTTAATGACCATTCAATATTACTCGCGCCACGCACGTTCGAGTATAATACCGTTACAAGCTATGAATTTAATGAACATTCAATGTTACTCGTGCTACATACGGCGAAACGTATAATTAATTTTCATTATATGCAAAAATATATGGTAAAAATAAAGAACAGTGTTATACCTCTGATAAAATATTCACGATAAAGTAATTATACGTAACACTAGAATTTCATAATTTTCTCCAACTAGAACCCAATTGTTATTGATTAAATTCCAAATTTCTTGTATATAATGTTATTTTGTATAAATACAATATTTATTCCAATATTTTTTGGGGTGTCTACTAGTGAACATCATTACAGCGACCAATTTCCCTTTCTTAGCCTAGTCGTAATTACGTCATCAAAAAGTTAGATGAAAAAGTCTCCAGCGGTATTCACGTTTCACCGAAGCAATTTCCACAGGACATTGCAACAACCAGTAAATCATAGGAGCAAATATATAAACAAAGGTCGGATAGTTTCCGGACAGAGCTCGGACTTATCGTGCCACCCTGTATACTTCGTCTACGAGGTCTTGGGTCGCGTTCGGGGGCCGAAGAAATGCGAAATTCCTCGTCAAGGGAGAGGAAAATGTGATGGGTGGGGGGTGGTAGTGCTGCGACGGCGGTAAAAATAAATGGAAAAAAGAGTCTGGCTGCCTGCATGTCCTTTCCACCATTTCCTCTCACCCCTTTCTTTTCCCGTGCTCCTTTTTCCTCCCCGCGTGCCTCTTCCGACGCTCCTTTCCCCTCGAGCCTCTGGCCCGCGGTGTCCTCTCGAACTTTCTCCTTTTCTCCGGGTCCCGTGCGTGCTCGATTCTCCGGTCGTCGATTCTCATTCATGCAGGAACTCTTCCAGCCAAGTGAATTTTGATCCGTGAGACGCGGAACTATATGCTAGATGATACAGAGCAGAATCTTCGTAAGAAGGTGAAACTCTGATACCGATGGAACCTCTATCGGCATGCTCGCCTTTTTCCTTTCGTTACGTCCACCCCCACACTGTGAACCAGGTCGAACATGTGCGGACAGTTTTCTAGAAGATCCATCATCTCGTATCTACGACTGATAAACTTGTGTTGCTTCTCAAGCCTCGCAAGGCGAATGTTTTTGACGAGTTTATGGCAGCCGCTAGATCCATCAAATTCTAACTTGCCAATTTTGTTGTACATATTTATGAACTTCTTATTGATTTATAAAATATTATTCCTTCAATTTTGAAATTCAGTTGAAAAATTAAATTTGAAAACAATAGAGTATTCCTTCTAAATTCAATTATTATAAAAATTAACTATGTTTTATCCACATTCACTGACAACGCAAAAATCAATGAAATTTTTTATTGATTTTATTATACAGGGTGTTAATTTTAACTCGAACACCTAAATTATTTCCGCTACTATTAAAAGTAAAAAAAATCCTTTGAAGGTCATTTTACCGTTTTTTTCAAGATCACCGTGTTTTTTTTCATATTAACACGTATTTTTCATAATGCAATGTGGTAGTCGGTGTCAGGATGAGTTCCATGACCTACACACCATGACCTTGAAGTGACCTCGAAGACGAAAAAATCAGTTTCAGTTTGAAGAATACAAAAGTAATAAAACGAAAAGGGTAATATCACCTTATTTTATTAGTTGCTCAAAATGCTGGCCGCCCGCAGCAAGACACGTCTGTACACGAGAAGTTATTTTTTCTAACTTTTAATAGTAGCGGAAATAATTTAGATGTAGGAGTTAAAATTAACACCCTGTATATAATACATGATAATCGTTCCCCAATTCTTTCGATCCAATGTTAGAAAACAAATATTTCTCAGAACTCAAGATTTCATTTGAATGCTCCCTCAGTTCAAAAGCTCCACCAAAATGTCCCAAAATGCTTCGATCCGCACCATTGTGTCCTTCCTCAAATAAAGTATCCCGCTCGGTTGGCGTTAAGGATTGGAGCCGATTGTTCGAACCATTATTTGTAAAAACTAATTAAAAGTTTCTCGCGGTCAATAAGGGATGAGGGGGGGAGGGCAAAACCAGAGGTAGGAGAGCGAGTTTGCGTAACTCGGTTGCGCAAAGTGAACGGTGCTCGTTAAAAACAGGGGCGACCAAGAAGTAGGGGGGTGGGGTATCAAAGAGGCGTGAAAGAAAAATATCAGGGAGGAACGCGTGTCGTTGCGCGAGGGCCAAGATCGTGCGATGGCATCTCATTAGTCCGCGAATTCTCGCGTTGGCTGCTAATGAGATTAATTATCACGGCCCGTTGTCTCTGTCTCGCGAGCCACAAAGACCAGGCCTCGGTAGAAAAAAAAACGTTGAACGAAACAGTGTCCGTTCCCCGACCGTGCCAGGGACGCACTAATTTGACGAGCTCCTCGATTAATTGCTCGCGGGTCCGCTCGTTTGATCCACGGCCCTCGAAATCCGGGAATTTCGCTACGCGCATTCGATTCGACGCGCGAATTCGAAGGACCGTGGAACATTTTTTGCCAACGAAGCACTTTCAGGGTTATTGTAGTTTTGGTCGTTATTTTGTATCCTATGTTGAGTCATAAATGAAATATTTTACTCGCTTCGAGTGGTATTTAGGGCTAAACTTCGCCTAACGAGACCAAACATTTTGGACCTTTTAAAATTTAATCCTGTAGATTTTGGTGAAAAAATGCTGAAAATCCAAGTTTTAATGTTAGGAATCCCCTGGTTCAAAAGATATGCGTGTTTCAAGTTGAACAACTTTATATGTCCGCAACGCTTAAAATTGCTCAACTTTAAACTTTTGAACCAATGGATTCTTATCATTAAAACTTGGATTTTTCCACATTTTCTAGTCAGAATCTACGGGATTACATTAAAACAGTTAAAAATTTTTGGTTTCCTGAGGTGAATCCTAGGTAATAGTTAAATTTTAAGGGTAGCTGAACAAGAAAAATATTAGTATAAAAATACTTCATAAAGAAGCAGGATACATGAAATGCAGCTATGTTTGATCAATAATTTATGGGTTAAAACAAAATTGTTCCTATCGCTATTTTTACGGAAGATTAATTATCTAAGGTTAAATCAATTCAATGTTGTCAGTTTTAAAAGTCAACGATTTCCAGTCACGTGTTTGGTATTTTTAGCGTTAAACCAATTTTAAGCGAGCATTTTGTACGGAGTATGTTGAAAATAGTTGAAACTTTATTTTGAAACGTGTTAGCTTCTTGCAGCACAACTTGTGCCTTCGGAGGAGTAAAAATAGACGGTAATCGTCGCAAATAGTCGTACTTAAGTCAAGAATAAATTTGCTTTGTTAAATTTTATGGTTGCTTGTGTCGTAATAGCATTCCCTTCGAGTCACTTCTGTTGCCAACAGATATTTCGGAAATACACGTTTGAAATATGAATTTGTACTATGTTATATTGTCTATGAATCAGATTGATATGAAATATATACTAACATAGCAATCTTTTGCTGATACGTACTCTTTTAAATATCATTCCATAAATAATTTTTTAATGATCAAGGTTTTTTCTTTGCACATACACTTCAAAGATATAAAATTTCAAATATCATGGAAAATTTTTAATAAAATGTCAAGGTACTTTATCTGCAGCTGACTGCATCGGCTTTTTATTAATAGAAGTCTGCTTTGAAAATTTTCTGAAAGGAATGTCTCGAATACAATGAAAAAGTCTAAAATTTATCGCAAAAGTATTAAAAGGTTAAAAGATTTCGTCGAGAAATATCGTACAGGAAGTAATTTTCTTTTCTATTATAAGAAGTAAAGTCCATACTTGCTATTTTTAAAAAATGACAGAAATAACCTTGTATTTGCTAAGACAACGTCAAATTGTAAAAATTAATATTAAAATTTAACTGCGTGACATTCGTTATTAAATTACTACTTTATCGATTTAACGATTCATAGTCCATTTTATAATTAAAATTTTAGTAATAATATTTTTAAATTCAGTGTCCACAAAAATTCTCAATAAAAAACTCGTTTTTTATAGTTTGCAATGCAACTTTAAATGGTAATTTGTTTTCTCCAATTCCTAATGACTAAACTGCGGATTTTATGCATTTATGACAAAAATGAGTAGGTGTACATAATTCAAAACAGGAAAAAGATTAAGAGTTTAACAATGCCGATATACTATTTTTAACATATAAAAATCATTAATCAGAAAAATAAATTTTTACTTAGCTTGTATAGCTTGCAATTGATGTATAAAAATTTTATTTTGCATAATGATCAGCAGTCTACTAATGACAAATTCCTGTAGGGATTTGAATTTTAACCTTCGCGATTTCTCAGCAATCAACGGAATAGCGTATGGTTTACCATAAAATCGATGGGCATAACTTGGGTTTGCACGTGCGAACAGACAGGCCAGGAATATTGCACCGTTGCGTTGCTGTGAAACAGTATCTCGTGGACATTGCCCACGTACATTTATATAGCGATCGGTAATGACAGTGACCCCTGGACAACCTAGCCGCTGAGTATTTGCATAATTTCTGCAATTCAACCGCGACATAATATGCCACAGATCGCGACCGGTCTTTGCACGGTAGGTGGCGGCCTCGCTTATGGACAGGTGTAGATTGACGATACTGTCTTTCAAATCTTGTACTTTCCTCTAATTTTACATAACTGATTATGGTGCATAATTATAATCGTCGGTAAAGTCAATTTTTATCAACATATTTGTGACATTTTTCCGATTAATTAATAAGCATTCGTTTAATTCACGATTCAGTAGAACCTCGATTATCCGAATCAATGATGTAATTCTCCATTATCAGAATACAAAAAACGGTTGAATTTATAAGGGTCCATATACATGTAAATTCAGTTTCCAAATCAATGAAGATTTAATCCATTACTGCAGCTAAATAACTGTCCATTTCGGATAATCGAGATTCTACAATATCATGGATAAAACTAGTAAATGTCATCCAAATCCTGTCGTGTTTGATATCATATCGATCAGAAAAATGTCATGAATATATTAGTAAAAGTAGGTAGTTCCTCAAGAAGACTCAAGTTGTTTAATTTTAAAGTTTGTAGGGAGGTCTTTTCGACTGGCTGTCCCGCGTAGTTTTTCATGAACCTGTTTGCCTTGCGAGAACAAAATTCTATGTACTTCTGACCGGTTTTGAGTAAACGTTTTATGGCTCGATCAGCAACGGTCATTTCCGTGGGACGCAGACGTCGAGGGGACGTCGGGAAATCGCTAACTATTGTTAGCGGTGATGCAGACAGCTATGCGGGGCGCATTGGATCGGTCGCAATTGCAATCAATCCTCCCTATACGCGATCTCCAGTCTCCTTTCGCTGATATAAGAGTCGTACACACCGGAAAATGAGGGGGCCGAATGTCGTTGCACCCTTGCGGCGCAAGGCGATACGTGCCCCTTAAGGGAAGTTTCAGTTTACTAGACTTCTTTACGACGCCGTGAACGGCAAAGTTATTTTCGCGCTGTTTTTACACAGGCTCCTCTAGGTGTTATCACCATCGAGGCAGCAGAGCACCGTCTGATAACGAGCCGAAGCGTTTATAGTTTGCATGGAGGATCGTTTCGTCTAGCCGAGGCTACTATTTAGGGATGGTGCGAATCGCCGATAAGCAGTCCATAATTTCATACTTTTTAATTGTTTCCCCGCAGGTTTCCTTTAATTAGAGGCGGACTGATCTGGATAACCTGTGTAGCACGAAGTTCTTATCTTTCTGCTTTGACAGATGTTGAAGCGATACCAAATCTGAACCGTTGCCATTAAGACACCTAAACCAATAAGTGACGGTAAAGCAAAAAATTTTCTGAGGCATTCAAGCTTCATGTGGGAATGGATATTTACACTTGACCTTATTTATTATTTGTATTAGGTTGTCTCAAAAGGTTCTGCCTGGGTTAGTAGCAATCACATACAAATGATAGCCAGCAATTTAGGAACCAAAAATTTTTGACTTTTTTATATAATTGTGTAGATTTTCAAAAGTTATGCGTGTTTAAAGTTGAGCGATTTTAGTTGAGCAACTTTAAACACGCATAACTTTTGGACCAGGGGATTCCTAACATTAAAACTGGGATTTTCGGCATTTTCTCTCCAAAATCTACAGGATTTAATTTTAAAAAGTCCAAAATGTTTGGTCCCGTCAAGGAGAAGTTTAGCCTTTCCCCTACGTAACTTATCTAGATTTCTCGAAAGCAAGCAAAAGTGCAAGGAAATAATTATTGTTGCACTAACCTGAATAGAATAGGTGTATGTCACATTGCTCTGCGTATCGGTATCTTGTAAAGGAGCGACGTTTGCAACATCACGGTTAGCAGCAATCAGTCACAGATGACAAATTAGGCTTAATCGAGGAACCAGTCCAAATTAGACTACTTTCAGGTATGTACGTTTGACACAGGCCTGATAGAGTACATGAGACGTTTATCGCGCGAGGGAACGCTCGGATCGCAAGTTGTCCCCAAGTTTCGGCACGCTTGACAAACACGTCCCCTCTTGCGGAGAACGTGAAACGCGTGACAAGCTTTACGAGAAACTTCCATCGCGCTTTCGCGCGATAATTAAACCGTTTTAATGCCCGTGCACGATGCAATTCCGAGCGGGCCGCGGCTTTAATCTTCCGACGCGTTCTCCAACTATCATTAGCTAAGGAAATGAAAGATAAACAGGCGTGGAATAGAAGTCTGAGGAAAGACGCGGCGAATTAAGGCAACTAACGAGAGCGTGGTTGTACGAAAGAGAAACACAGTCGCCACCGTCGTTGCTCCGTTGCTCTCTCCTCTTCTCTCCGAGAAGAGACTTGCCCCCCGTTGCTCTAAGCGTGCAACTAAAACTGCATTAATTAGCGAAATGGTCTCCTCCCTCTAGCGCAACAGAGCTTTCCCGCGGGTCGCGAAGTCAAGAAAACACGCGGCCCAAAGTGAAACGAAAAGTCTTCAACGTCATTAGGCCAGCTGCGGCGCTGCTCGCATTAACTCCAGCCCGCCGTTAAAGCGCTTACCACTTTTTTTTCTCCGTCTCGCTTTCATTTCGAACCACTCGTGCATTCCCTTTGATGCGTACTGTTGCAACGATTAGCGGAACAATCGATTTCCTCTTCCCTCCTACCGTGCCGCGAGGAAAGCGACGGGAACGGAAATTAGTCGTACAAACTTTTTCTAACTGCCCCTCTTGCTTTCTGAACCCCCGATGAATGAAACGCGATCTTTCGGGATTCTTTTGATCTCCCGTTAGCGAAGTGGCTTTCTGGGGGATGTTTGGTGGCTTCCAACTCGGTGACGGCGATTTAATCAACAAATGATGCGGTGGAGGTGGGCTGAGCCGTCCAAATTTCATTTCTGAAAGCTTCTTTAGGAATTACGCAAAGATAAATGAATTGTGCGATCTGAAATAATTGATTTTGTAAGTGCAATGAGGAGGATCTGTGAACAAGGTTGTACAAAAAATATTAACATTTCATATTGCAATCGAACACACACGAGTGAGATTAAAGGGAAATATAATATGTAATGTAAATATGAATAAATTCTTTAATGTTAGCTATTAAGAGTTTCCCATTGTTACACAATGTCTACTTTAAGCGTTAGAAATTTTGGGAGACCTTTATTAGAAACGGAACGCGTCCAAAACTTTGTTAATAGCAGTCTTTGACTATTATCCGGAACGCAAAGGTTCATTGACTATATTACATTTTCGAAGTTCAATATGATCTAATATAAAGTTTCTCTAAAGGATATACTATGTATTCCGTGTCAGACACGGTGTGTTTAAATTCTCTACATATATTGTGGTTATGCTTTCGAAATTTCGAGGGGAGACATTTGTAATATCCATTATCAGAGTTTATCAAAATGGCCGAATATTCTATCTCGCTTTTTAAATTTTCTATTCCAATGAAGATCGAATCACTTCGGCACAATTCAATTTATTGAAAAAGAGGCTCCCACTCGATGAGATAATTAAAAAATCGTATTGAATTCCATTGAAAATCGAAAAATCTGCGGAAGCTGCAAAAGCATTAAAGTTATAATTATAATTTATATCCTACATTTATATCGTCAATTAATGCTTCTTATGGGAAGCAAAAAGGTAAATGAGCCGTTTATTTTGAAAGTGGCTCAAGTCCATTTTCGAGAAAAATCAAGCTAGCAATTTTAATATTTACATTTCTATGTTATCTGTTCTATGTTATCTGTAGCAAATTATAACTAATATATTTAAAATCAGAAGATTTTGTAAAAAGGAAATTAACTGGTTAATAGAATGATACAAATTTTTATTTTGAAAGTGGCCTAACTCCATTTGTCATATGTACCATTTGAAGTTACCTGTCATAAAAAACATTTTGGCGTTGTAGAAATGTCATTAAAGAAAAATAATTTACTGTTTGTCCCCCAAGATTATTATAATGTTGTCAAGAAGTGCCGGAAAGGTAATAACTTTATTTTAAATGAAATGAAACAAGAGGATTTCATATAAACAAGATTTTTGGAGGATGCAAATTTCAAGAGGGTAAAGAATTCTAACGGAGAAACAATAAATTGGTTAAAAATATGCTGGATGCGTTTTTTGAGAAATAAACCATATAAAATTTTCTATAAGATATCAATATATGGGAATGCAGAGTTTAAAATACTGAATTTATTACCACGTCGGGGTAGACCAAGGAAATTCGAAAATATTGTGTTGACACTACTTTATAAAAATATAAGACAAATTACAACAGCGAAATACAAGGATATGATGTACTTACTACGATATACATATACCACCGGACCACCATGACTTCTTCAACCCCCTCCCGCATACACAAAATGTACTTAGAAGATTTCCTGAATTCCATAAATGATGTTTTTCAAGTTTTGTAATGAAATATAAAATAAATTGAATATTGTTTTTTCAATTTGAAGCATTTTAAATTATATCGAGTGAACTTGGCCTGTTTCAAATTTTATGACAAATCTAGTTGTTAATTTGGAAAGTGGCTTAAGTCAATTCTTGGTAAGAAGACATATTATTCACTTAATAATTGCTATTACTTTAATAGGAATTGTAAATTTAACTCTCTTAGATACACTTAAGGTATCCTATACGTATACTTTTAATTTCATTGAAATGCAAACTCTTAAATATCACAATTTAAACTTAAATGGACTTAGGCCACTTTCAAAATAAACGGCTCAAATATAAAATTTTAATTCCAGTGTCACTGCAGCAATCTGGCGTTGAACGGGTGTGGAAAATTTCATTATCTCCCTATTTGTACCGCGTTGTTCCGGTGCCTCAAATTCAAGCTCTGATATCAGCCGCAGTACCATTTCCTCGAACCTGGCCGCAGCATTGCTTCAGCTTCTTGGACGGCACCGTTATCTTAACGAACGTTGCGGTTATTGTTTTCCGGAGAGCAGATCGTTGACCGATCGGCGTGTCCCCGCAGCAATCCAATTTAGCTGGTACAGCGTTGAAACGCGAGGCATCTGGCCGGAGTATCGATTGCTCGAGTCCTCGAGATATTCGAACGCAGGCTAATTAACGACATTCAGTTGCTGTGCATTTAGATCTCCATTTAATATTAAGACGTCGCAAGAGCACGGATCACCTGTGTGGCTCCTTTGTTTCCGCTTTCATCGGACGACGACGTCAGGGTTTACTTTGTTCTTCTTGCTCTTCTTTCTCCTCCTCCTCCTCCTCCTCTCTATCCTTCCCTCCCTCCCACTTGGCTTATCCGTCTCGCTTCCTCTGGCCCATTGTGTAATTTATTTAACGTGTCTAAAGAGACAGCATGTCTTCTTCTTCTTCTTCCGCTCGAAACAGTCCGAAGTGATTTCCCGTCCTTTGAACAGATTCTAAGCGAAGGATACTCTTTCTGAAACTTCCCGCTGCGGAACTTCCAAGAGAAAATGGAATTTTTCCTCGTGGATTTTGCTCTAGATACTGAAGATAAAGAGCTCCACTTGCGGACTGCGGATATTGCACTGTCTGCGACGACGCGAGGGATTCAAACGTCAGACAGAAACATTTGCCGCCTGGTGTAATCACGTTGTTGCTGTCGAGTCGGAAAATTGCGGGTTACTTTACTTCGCTCTTTTATTCAAACGGGTGCCGTGTATATCCGCGCTTTCGCTGCTCGTAAAAATCATCGAAGACGAGAGGAAGCTTTCACAGGGTCTTATCCCTTTCTACATTATTTAAGTGTTATTCAAAAATTGTTGCTCGAGAGATCCTCAGATCTCCAGCCACTTATGCTTGGCACTTTAAAGCCACAAATCATTCTTCATGTATAATATAAATACCGGACTGCGGACTTTATGCATTTTCTCTAGGTTACTTTTTTCGAGATCTCGTCGAATTTTTTTTCAACGAGAAAATCATGAAATGTTTCCCATTTATTTCGATACCCGTTCGGGAACGGTAAATGAAGGAATCTCAATTCGTGTAATTTTTCCTGATGTTTGTAAACAGACTTCTCTCCTTTCATGTTTGAAGCATGTTTACAATCATCATATCAAAGCGATAATTAGACCGTCCAAGTTATTTGCAAGTTACTGCAAAATTTTTGCGGGAACGTCCTAGTTAAGAACTCGAGAAAAATGGATCTTCATTTTGCTGCAGGGACCTAGATTCTGCTCGAAGCACTTCGCTGGAAATTTGCCCAAGTGTCTGTAATTCGATAAGTTTATGTTGCTCTTCGTTTGCTGTTGAAACTTCCCTTCGCATTTTTTCGGATTCGAATGTAACTTCGAATTTCGTTTCCTTCCACAAGATCCGGTCTGCTATTGGTCACCGTCTAAAGTGTACTAGCCGAAATTGTAACAGTGTAATGGCAACTGCAGGGTAAGACGATTCCATCGACTTTGCTGCAGACTGTTCCAAAGGGATTGAAATCGATGGCTATGATTTCCTGAAGTTCAATACCTTTCCATCCGAAATAACGTCGAGCGCTTTCCCACCGTCTTCGATTAGGTCATTGCCGAGGATAGGAAAGTTGAGTCCATCGCTAGCACGTCCAGCTCATATACCCTGTTCTAGCTGATCGCATCGAATGGTCCCTCTTTCTGAAAATGATAACTATTTGTTTCGGTGAAGTTTCAACGGTACTCTACAGTTTCGCGATCTATGCGACTCTAATCTTCTTGCGATTTTATCAGGAATTTCGTGGTTACTTATAACTAGACTGAGTAAATTGAGTAGATGAAATTCGAAATTGTTGAAAAATTTTTTAAATTGAAGATGTCAATATATGAGCCTGTTGCGGATCGCGCGAGCTACGTGGCTCACGCGAGTTAGTCTAGGACAGGGGAGAGAGAGGTGACGGGGTTGCCAAAACCATAATAAGGACTCGCTACCATAGAGGCCCCTAATCACCTCTCCCCCCGCCGTTTTGACTCCTCGGGCACAGCTGATTGCCCGAAGAGTCAGTTGCTATCAAATCTTACACTAAGCACTCCCGCTTTGCTTGAGCGGTTAAATTCTAAGGCCATTGCGCTTCTCTGGCCGTCTATCTTTTTCTTTGTTTAAAACAGTTACGCTAGAAACTCCGACTTTGCTTGAGCCAAACCTCGCTTACAAAAAGGATCAAGGGGCTTGCGCTTCTTGTGCCTTCTCTTTTTATTTTCTTAATTTTATTAATATCGTTATTCTTAATGTTAAGTAATGTCGGGTTTTCTAGTCTAAGTTAGTGCTAAGTTTTAATAAACTGGACATATGGACTTCTCCTGAAATACTCAACGATCGAATCTAGTGCCGTTATTTTTCACCTCCTTCCACGACCCTTCTATTCCTTTACAGATCCGTTTATTTTGGAAGTGGCCCAATTCCATTTCCGAGAAAAATCAAGCTAGCAATTTTAATATTTACATTTCCACGTTATCTTTTCATTCTGAAGCAAAGTGTAACTAATATATTGAGAAAGAAAGATTTTGTAAAAAGGAAAATGAGCTGGTTAATAAAATGATACAAATTTTTATTTTGAAAAGTGGCCTAAGTCCATTTGTCACATGTACCACTTGAAGTCAGCTGTCACAAAAAACATTTTGGCGTCATAGAAATGTCATTGAAGAAAAATAATTTACTGTTTGTCCCCCAAGATTATTATAATGTTATCAAGAAGTGCCGGAAAGGTAATAACTTTATTTTAAATGAAATGAAACAAGAGGATTTCATATAAACAAGATTTTTGGAGGATGCAAATTTTAAAAGGGTAAAGGATTCTAACGGAGAAACAATAAATTGGTGTAAAATATGCTAGGTGCGTTGTTTGAGAAATAAACCATATAAAATTTTCTATAAGAAATCAATGGATGAGAATGAAGAGTTTAAAATACTGAATTTATTACCACGTCGGGGTAGACCAAGAAAATTCGAAAACATTGTGTTGACACCATTTTATAAAAATATAAGACAAATTACAACAGCGAAATACAAGGATAGGATGGTGGATTGATAGGATCAAGGATGGACTCACTACGATATATACCACCGGAGCACTATGACTTCTTCAAACCTCTCCCGCATACATAAAATATAAATGAGGAGTAAATTGTTATGTAATTTATATAGTTAGAAGATTTCCTAAATTGCATAAATGGTGTTTTTCAAGTTATGTAATGAAATATAAAATAAATTGAATATTGTTTTTTCAATTTGAAGCATTTTAAATTATATCGAATGGACTTGGCCTGTTTCAAATTTTATGACAAATCTAGTTGTTAATTTTGAAAGTGGCTTAAGTCCATTCTTGGTAAGAAAACGCATATTATTCACTTAATAATTGCTATTATTTTAATGGCAATTGTAAATTTAACTCTCTTAGATACATTTAAGGAGTGTGATACATTGGTATCTTATACGTATATTTTTAATTTCATTGAAACGCAAACTCTTAAATATCACAATTTAAACTTAAATGGACTTAGGTTACTTTCATAATAAGCGGCTCATATGATTTCTTCTGTATTTAAATCATATAGGGAAGAAATAGCATTCGATTTAGCTTCTGTTTCTTGCAATCGATGCAGTCAATTTTTATTTTGCATAAAGATTCTCAGTTTACTTATAACACTTGTAGTTGTGTTTTTGAGATCACTATAACTCTTACCATCTTACCATAGGAATCAATTTATAATTTAGGGAACCTTTCGTCTCAAAATTTATTTAATAAAGTAGAGATAACCTCACGTCTTTACTGTATTTATGGGTTTAATTTAAATCCAAAAGCATGGCCAGGAATGGTTCCTGAGGAGATATGAAGTAATTTTTTCTTTTACGAAAACGTTTTCCGCAGCTTCGTTAAGAAGTTATTCACAAAACCGTGAATAAAATACCATACAGTACACTCTAAATACAGGGTGTGTAAAAATTATTTGTCACGACCACCATAGCGGGATTCCACACATTTGGATCGGTAAAGAACTGTTAAAATATATAAGCGTGGTAAAAATGTACCGCAAAATGGACCTTGACCTTGAATATCAAGGTCAAAATTTGTCCCCATTACATTGCATTGTAACAGAATCATTACTGCGGCGTGTACGTGCGATAGCAATCCGTCTATGCCCCTACTACAGTCATCGAAATTCGTTTAAACGCACTTCAAAATATACAAATTTTCATGCCTATGGAGAAGAAAAGGACAGATGATGTTGTCAAAATGGAGTTATTTACTTTGCTCGACCTTTACTTTTAACATCTATGCTTCGAAATTTTCCGCATTTATATGCCAATCTATGTCGCAGAGCGAAACGTGTAATAACAACGTCTACGCATGCGAAATTCGTTTAAACGCAGTGCTCTTGTTTCTTTGATATTTAAAGATACCATAAGAATAAATGATCTATATTGTTTTATATTGTTGTTTCGTCTTTATATATAATTATATATAATAATATATTTGTTCTTGGGGAAAAGGGAGCACTGGCCAGAGTAAAATACATAACTGAAAGTGAGAAAGCGGTAATTTCGGCTCGGGAGTCTAACAGGGAAATTGCTAAAGAAATTCATCGCTCTGAATTTGTTGTACGACATTATCTAAAACTTGGTGAAAATTACGGGAAGAAGATTTTAACTTGATTTTCAAGGTCAAGGTCCATTTTGCGGTCCATTTTCTTAACAGATCTTTACCAATCCAAAGGTATGGAATCCAGAGTTGTGCAGAATTACAATTGAATTACAATAGAAATTATAATTACAAAGTAAATGAATTACATTGTAACTCAGTCATATTGTAATTTATAATTCAGATCTTCATTCAATTAAATTACAAAGTAATTCGTAATTGCAATTGGAGTATGTACAGTAACTCCTACTAATGTTCAGACACTTCTGAAAAGACAACAACATTTTTAATATTGGACTATACGATTTGAAATTTTTTGGAAAGTTAGAACAATTGGTTTGCTGCACAACGTGACTGAAATTTTTGAAAAAAATTGCAAGTGATCGGAATTGCAGAGAAAATACTAAAAGTTGCATTTTACAACTTTCTTATGTGGACCTACATTGAAAATTTTAAAAATATTTTGTAGATCTGTGTGAATTATATGCACTGTAAAGTTATATGCACTGTAATCCTTAGATTTATTGCAGTTAGAGGCCGAAAATCGTGAAAATCTGCAATTTTTACCATCTTTAAATGTTTGTAGCTCATTTCAACGTCGACCGATTTTGACGAAATTTTCAGAATATGTTTCATTGACACAGATTTACAAAACGTATTTTTTAAATTTTCAATATAAGCCAGTTGTTCAATTGTGTAATTGAATTACAATGTAATTGATTAACACAACTCTGATGGAATCCCGCTATGATGGTCGTGACAAATAATTTTTTTATACTCCCTGTACAGAAGAGCTTCGTCACCATCATCCAATTGTTCCAAACATGAATTCCTTGTTCACATTTTATCGTCTCGATCATGTACCCTAAAACGTCCAGCATATTACCATTAGCTGCGTCGATATCTTGAATGAATGATCATGGACCCATGAGTTGCTTTCAGTGGTAATTAATGATTAGACTAAAAGTTTCATGCATTTATACGATATGTAAATGAGCGACGCTAAAAGAAGTGTGCATCGCGATAAAATTTGTTGAAGCCTTAAGTTCTTGCGAGCTTAGTAAATCCATTAATAAAGAAGAAGTTTCCCGTCATACTTCTTCTTGGAAGTTCCCTCCTAACAACTTTGAATTCACAATTAGCTAGTCTTTGTTCGCCTCGGAAGGAATCGCTATAATTAGCTATAATTCAAAACACCAAACAAAGAGTAATCAATTTTTTCCCTCCAGCAAGAAAATATTTATAATTCTTCATAATTAAATTCAGTTTACGAAAGCATTAACCAAAGAATAATTTTTTCTACTAGTTACGCAAAAAATACCATTTTTTGTTAATATAGCGAATAAAGCCACCTTTTACATACACAGTTGAATTTTGTGTTAGCAATAAATTTAAATAGTAGTAGCTATACATATAATTACATTTTACTGGTTATACTGGATGTTTTATACCCAATGATTTTCTTTGAATGCTTCTAAATTAAATAAAAACGCTATCAAATATTTTCAACAATTTTGGATATGTGGAACCGTGTGGTTTGAAGATTCTTAATTACCATCTTCAGTCACGTTTCCTGAACTCTCTTGGCTATCTTGAACCATTTTTTACGAACCTCTTTGACCATCTTGCTACTCCTAGGTGACCACCGGATGGAACTCAGATGGGTAGTCATTAAAGAGCCTCGGAAGCCTTCAACGACCTGTATGTGGATCTTAGGCCCCTTGATAACCTTCAGAGACTAGTAGTAGAGCTACAAAGACTTTTAATGGTCTTTAATTTCTCATGGCACTTGATATCTCTATTAATTGATATCTCTATTAACTTAATAATTAAGATTCGTTACACCCTCCTTGAAATCGATATCGCGCTGACAAATATCGATACAGTTCAATTTTTCCAATCTGCATTATTCATTTAAACGTGTAGACATTGAAATAAGGGTTAAAGATGTTTCAAGTAATCTTATATACATTTTTCGATTTTTCTCCCGAAGCCTCATTTAAATGTCGCACTGTCGGACGTTTCGATGTAGGGGAGAGTTGCCAAAATCGTACTACCTAAGAGATTTTTGATATAACTAATAAACAATACACATTTTTACTAAAAATGTTCGCAATTATACTTTGATCTTTGCAGAAACCTGCTAAATAAACATTCTACATATAAAATAAAATTAAAAGAGTGATTTGAGTAATTTTAGAAGACATTGTAAAAGTACGATTAAGAACACCTATATCCTAAATCGTACTGCTGTATTTCAAAAATCGTACTTACCTTATTTGGTAATAAATTTTGTTTTGAAAGTATAATTTTTAATAATTTATTTCTTTTATTATATTGAAACACAAAAGTATAAAAACAAATAAACACAATAATTTTTATAAAAAATATACCAAATTGAAACAATAAACTCTTAGAAAACATTAAAAGTAAAAAGTATTGCAAACATTTTGAAGGATAGTATATTTTGTCTTCTTTCAACACTCCTCCACAAGCTTCATAAACCCATAATTTGCACTTTAGACACTGAATCATGTTTTCTAAACGTGTTTGATTGCATAGAAAGCAAAACCAGTCTTTTTTATTTTCTACAGTAATGATCGTTGATGCCGACGTACTTGTAGATGGTGCGTTACAAAACATGTTTTTCCTTTTAATTTGTTGTTCTTTCATAGCCATAACTTCATTTTTAAATTAAGACCTAGATAAAATCTCAATGTGATTTCTTAAATCGTACTGGTACGAATGAGAGTCAAAGAATGAGAGAAATATTTACTTGGCCCTTGTTTGTTGCAGTAGATGTAAACAATTTTTATTTTGCATAAAGTTCTGCAGTTTAGTCATTAGTTATTACTAATTATTCATTTATTCATTATTCTTCTTGTTTTTATTTTTTTTGTTATGTCCCGAGAACACAGACTTCTACTGTATATAGAGTATTATAGAGTGACCAAGAACAGTTATGTTCTTATGCTCTGCACCAATCAGAAGCGATCACGAAATATCACGAATCACTGTGCAAAATCACCGTGATTTGGAACAAACGTGATCGAAAAATGAGTGATTCGGAAGTAGCAGTTCATCCCATCTCTATTAATGTGTATTAGAACCTGCGATAAGAAACAGTGTAGAGAACTGCAGGGCTTTTCAAGTGAACATTCCCGAGTGATTTTTCACCGTTTTAATCTCGCGGCAGCGATCGTTGCTCTGTGTGGATCTAAAAACCTGTCGGCGGCCGTCTCCGCGCTTTTTGACTTTGACACTTTGGAACGTTAAAGCACGCTTCCTCTCCGCGATTCAGAAACGTTTTCAGCATGGGTTTTTCAACAAAGAAGGGCGCGCATGCTTGCGCAAACAAGTCTCGGCGCGGCTTTCGCGTGCAGCGTTTACCCTCTGGAAAAGCCGTGAAAGCTCGTTCACCGCTCGCGGGCAACATCTGCCGCGCGATTGGCTTGGAAAACTGGAGGAGGTAGTTTCATTTTGCAAATTGGAAACCGAACACGCTGGAATAGACATCAAAAGGTGCTCTACGTTTGTCGTCCCATCTCCTTTGGTGACCCTTTCGTTTTCCTTCGCTGCGCGCTACAGAGAGACGGCCAAATTTTTCGTTCCGTGTTTTAGCAACTCCTTCATGCGTATACACGAGGGGCGGAATTTCCTCGAGTACAGAAGTTGAAGATTTCTTTTGTCCGAAGACACGGATTGAAGAGATTCGAACAGAAACAGATTTATCAATTCTGACACTTGTGCTCAGTATTCGCTATTAATTACTGTAGACTTTTTCCAAAGAGTTTTAATAGTGAGCTGCAATCTTTATGCAAAATACAAATTTTTTATTTGCTTGTAATCTGAAAATAACTAAATAACAAGCAATATTCTTTAATTCTTCTAATGTACTTATTTTTATTATTATATTAATATTTTATTATTATTATATTATATTTATTATTTTATTATTATATTATATTTTTCATTACTTTATTATATTTTATTTTCTATCTACCTCTTCAACAGAGTACTAAATAATTTCTCTCTTGATGAAAAGAATTATTGGAATGTGTGCATTTACTAAAAATGTTTACATTTCGTTCAACTATCCAATCGTTAAATTCTATGACGGAAATGGAAATAATACTACGGAAATAAATTTTAATTATTCTGATGTATTTATTTTTGTATTTATTATATATATTTTATTTTCTATCTATCTCATCTATCTACCTCATTTAATCCAAATAGTCTTTTAATAGGTTGGAAATATCCTCTTGAGGAGAGTACTAAATAATCTTGATAAAAAGAATTACTGGAATGTGTGTACATTCACTAAAAATGTTTACATTTCGTTCAACTATCCGATCGTTACCTGTATTTCGCTACAGCATTGTTACTCTCACAACCCAGCCTCTTAATATTTGCTATTGTTCCCCGGTTTTAAACAAATGAACTTTTCGGTAGTTTTCAAATCGATCTACTATACTGAATATCGGGTGGTTTAAAATTGAATCGTGAATGGAATAAAAGTTTTGCTTGTTTCGAGTGTGGATACAATAGCAGTTGTTAGCGGTGGTTTGTGGAATACACGTTGCAGTGGAACACAGTAATGAATACGTGTTTCACATGTAAATACTTTAATCTAAATTGATCCATATACAGTGACTCACAGAATTGATCACACACGCACACTTCAAATCAGAATAACGTTTTTATGAATGGACGAAACTGCGGATCTTTATGCGAAATAAAAATGTTCTGCATCGATTGCGGGAAGCTGGAATAAAATAAAAATTGGTTTCATCCCGTAATGACTTTGTAACATCCAAAAGAACATTACAATATTTTTAAATTTTTCTAATCTTTTACTGTTTTACATTTCACCCAACCAATCTCTTCATAAATGCATAAAGATCCGCAGTGTAATCATTAGAAACACGAAAGTTCTATCATCGGATTGCTGTGATTTACTGTATATGGAAACATTACAGCATAGGATTCGACAATTTACAAATCGTCTTTCATCAACAAGAACCGCACGTTGTTATTGCAGGAGGTGAACGTTTATAGCAACTCCACGCGTAATTGTGGAATGTATGGGTTTAGCTTGTTTGAGATATGGGTGCGAATGAAGAGGGTCGAGTGTTTAGTCGATGGGTTCGAGTGCTCGGGATGGATGAATGGTTTTGGGTGACCGGACGGTTTCTGGGAATACATGTTGGAGGGCGTGGTACACGAAGAAAAAGGGAAACAGTGATGGTTTGCGGTGCACGTGGAAGAACTGGCCGAGTAAAAGTTAAATGAGTCTGCCAGAAAGTTTGAATTCAGTGCGTGAACAAAAAAGAACAAAGTTTTTGGTGGACAATAATTTTCAATCATTTGTAATAAGGTCGCCGATGTTACAAAATCATTGTCGTGAAATGTACGTAATAAAACAGTGATAATAAATTAGACTTTGCGGAGTCGGTGGAATTTGTAAAATTTCGAAAGAAGTAAAAGCTTCATCATTCTCCCGCTCTTTTGCACAATTTTTATAATAAAAAGGAGACTTTGCAGAGTCCAGGAACGTTAAAGAATTCCGCGTTTAAATTGAGGAAAGGTAAAATATAAAAGAATTACTTCACACGGAAATACAGGAGCTCGGTGTTCCACTAATTTCGTGAAGTAGCGAGGTCGCGTAGTAGCATTTGAGCGACAGGAAAAACGCAAGATCAGCAGGGGATGGGGTGCAAAGGGGTAGAAACTTTCGGTTTCCTCGAACAACATCGTTGACGGTTCCATTTACCGTCCGTAAATTTCGATAAGTAAGTGGACCACGTCAGATTTCAGCGATGTCGCGTCGGGTTATTGAACTTCTAGAGGCCGCGAACGAAGTGAAATCCGGAGAGGAAAAAGTATAAAAGGGATGTCCTCTCAGGGACGCTTTTATCGGAAACGGATAATATCGTCCAGGATATATGCGACAACGAAGACCCAGAAAAAAGAAAAAAGTTGCTCACGGTTCTGGCCTTTTTGCCCCGTGTCTTCTCGCCCCGGCCTCATGTTCATTACGTCGGTTTTACGACAACATTTTTCTTCGGCAACGTCCTCTCTCGCGGGGCCGCGTGCTGCTACTCGTCGACGCTGTATTTTCGCTTACAAATGCTCGATACACCCCCGTGCACCACCAGGATATTTTTCCAGCGTGAATTTATGTTTCCCCTTGTCTTCCCGTTTTCTGGTACCCGCTTCCGGCGCTCCACCACATTATTTATCGGCCGGCGTCATTGCTTCTGAACGGGACTAATTAATTTTTTCCGACCGAACGGAGTCGTGTGCCATCCTATTCAAACAAATAGTAGGTACTTATTTCTCTAGCGGGGTCAACGGACCATTACTATCGCGATCAACTTCCAATAAAATGTCAATAATTAATTACTGCAATTTTTAACACTAATTTGGCGCTTCGTTTTCGTTTTCGAATTTCGGTATATTATATATCATCCTTAGTTTTTAAGGAATTCGATTTTGAAGAGGATACGAATCTTCAACTTTTACTATTTGACGTATAAAGAAAAAAATTTATAATTATGTGCATGGAAACTTCTTTGTCAGTGCCTACATATAAAACGCAACAAATCGGAATTGTAAATTTGGGTTCCCGCCAAATTTTTTATCACCTGATACTTAAGGAAAGGAAGTCGTTAATATTCAATGGGAAAGCAACATTCCACCGATCTACAGAACAATAAAACACAAGGGTGCTTTTGAATTGCTCTTATTGTTAAAAGCAGCTACGAAACATTGTTCGAAGTTTTTCGATTAAAACTTCCTCGGATGTCGTTTTCCCTTTCTTTTGTCTTACACCCTAGTACGATCATTTACGTTCTTCCCAACTTCGGAAATATATTGATTCTACACCGACGTTGAAAAATAATTTCCAGATGCCCAACAGGAAACGAGCAATAAATTTAAAAATTTAATAATATTCATGATATTAAAAGAAAAGCAGACACACAGATTAAAGATCGTGAATTTCTCGAGAATGAGAAATCTTCTGTTCAAACACTATTTGGATCCACTGTATATTCCTCGATGTGCTGAATACGACTGAAGCCGTTGATTTACGGAGCAAGGAGTGAAAAGGTTTGCTGAAAAAATAATCCGGCAAAGAAATTGACTTCCGTATTTGACTGATTACATGTGCATACGGCGTTATCGATTGTAGAGATAAAGTTGATCCTCTGGGGGATGTCTCGGAAAATAAGGAGCGCTATAAATTGTATTTCCCCGACAGCGCGTAATAACCTCAATAATACACTGCTTCACGGTAATTTGGATCCTTAATATCAGTTATGGGAACTTTCATTCCAGTGCCCGAACAATAACCTTCTTCAATTTTCCCTTGACGAATTACCCGCCGTGTTTATTGACTTTCCACCTAATCGAATTAAATTTCCAACATGTTAATCAATCTTCAGACGCTTCTTCAATATTATCGTGGCTACACAGGGTGTCCCAAAAATGTTGTAGTTCCTGTATAGTTCCTATATGTATATTATATATACAGTGAGTCACGAAAGTATTCGAACGCACTGAAATGAAAAGTTTCACGCTTAAAAAATATAAGTCTACAAATTATAAAATACTTTTATTCCTATAGTAACATATAAGTATCATGATTATACATGTTGAATTTAAAGTTTTTGATAACATAAACAATACTTATATAACATTTCTTAGTAACGTCGGCTAAATGAACGCCACAAAAGTATTCGAACAATGAAACTTGTAATACAAAACAAACATTGCTGCGAGTATTAATAAGATTGTAAAAGTTATATTAATAATGTACACAAAAAATCAGAAACAAGCAAGTTTGTCTTAAGAAGGCAAACTTAATAGCTCAATTACTAGGGAGAATTACATAGTGAAACAGTTAAAAACCACTGAAATCCTTCAAGATAAAGTCCGTTTTGGCCGGCCCAAGAAATTAACGAAGATGGAAGAAAATACAATTGTGCGTGAAATGAAAAAAGACCCTACAATTTTTCTGGTCCAAAACTTGCAACACTAGTCGCCAATAGTTTTAAAAAACAAGTGCACCCTGAACTTTGTTGAAGAATCCTTCGTGAAAATGATTTTCATGGTCGTATTCCTCGAAAGAAGCCCTTTATTAGCAAAGTTAATAAGCAGAAGAGACTAAATTTCGCTAAAAAATATGTCAATAAAGATAAAGATTTTTGAAAACGCGTTACATTCTCTGACGAAAGCAAGTTTAACATATTTGGACCAGACGGATGCCACAAAATTTGCGGATTAGCAAATAGAGAGAAATGGATCTTAACACTAGGTTTACGGAGCTCTAGAAATAACTATTTCACATTATTGTATAAACATAACAA
>CM052242.1:6395618-6420814 GCA_028455795.1 Lasioglossum marginatum
TTCTATAAATGATCGAACCTTGCGCCGAAATCACAAAGTTTATAATATATTTAATTTTCGATCGAGAAGAATTCACCTATAGTATAAAGAAAGATATTACTGAGGTTGACAACATGCAACGACGTTTGCAAGCCGTAATAAGTGCTCACGGTGGTCCGACAACGTATTAAAACACTGTAATTTGTTTAAAATGTATACTGTTATTTAGTCGTTCGAATATTTTTGTGGCGTTCATTTACCCGATGTTATTAAGAAATGTTTTATAAGTATTGTTTATGTTATCAGAGAGACTTTAAATTTAACATGTATAACCATGATACTTATACGTTACTATCGAAATAAAAATGTTTTGTAATTCATAATATGACTCATATTTTTTAAGCGTGAAACTTTTCATTTCAAAGCGTTCGAATACTTTCGTGAGTCACTGTACATAAAAAATAAGCAATGTTCATGATCTACTTGGTGGAACGTATGTACTTTATTCTAGTCGCTACTGGCTAGTGAGCTGATGTGACTGTAGATAAATGTTTAAAATTCTAATTGTAGTGTAAATAATTATATTAGTTAATGTAATTCACGATTTACTGCGTGCAATAATTTCTGTTATGTTCGCTAATGGCCAGCCGACGCGACTCTAAACAAATAAAAACAAAGCGAAATTAAAATAGCGTAAAATGTTGAAAGCGGTTTATCTAGCAGCACGCAGTTACAGTGAACCACGAAAGTATTTGAACGCACTTTAAAACAGTATAACTTTTTTACAATTGTACCAAACGACCTGATGTTTTGTAAGCAATTAGAAGCATTGGTTTACTAAATGATCTGCAAAAAAGATTTCCCAAAAATTACAATTTACAAGGTTGTATGCAAAAATAAAAAAAGCATTCCTTAAAACTTTTTCATTTGGGCCCTCAATGAAAATTTAAAATATATGTTTTGTAGATCTATGTTAGTTATACACATGCTGAAAATTTCATCAAAATCGATTAACATACCCAAGAGGTACAAGTTCTCGCGACTTTTGGTCAGTTTCTGCTTAAAATCCTCAGATTCTTACATCATTCGATGCGTGTCGTTTTTTTCTGCGTCAACCGATTTCGATGCAATTTTCAGCATGTGTATAACTAACATACATCTACAAAACGCATATTTTAAATTTTCATTACCGGCTCTAATAAAAAAGTTATAAATGATGCCTCTTTTACTTTCTCATGTAATTCTTAGCAAGTGTAATTTTTCAAAATCTTCTTTGCATGTCATTTGGTAAATCAATTCTTCTAATTGTTCAAAAAATGTCGGGTCGTTTGGTCCGATCATAAAAAAGTTATACTGTTTTAAAGTGCAAGTTCAAATACTTTCGTGGTTCACTGTATGTCGCAGTAAAACTGCGTTTCACACTTCAGATAGTATTGCTGTTTTCAATAAAATGAAGCTTTCCCTTCGCGAAGTGCCCATCCCCGCAGTAGTCGCTCGTGATCCGGGCTTGGCTAACAAAAATGAAAATGATCGCCGCCGCGCCGTTCACCGTACCATTACGTTTTTATTTAACGTTGTCGGTGGCCGCGATATCGTGCATCCGCACGGGGTGCACCGGTGTTTTACCGTTAATTGCAACGCCGGAGAAACCGCTGCGGGTCGCAACCATAAAGTACGTTTATCACCCCCTAAAGTAATGGCGCCGCTGTCTCCACGGGACCCCATTAATACGCAAATTGCAACCGCGAATTCCTCAGGACGACGTAAACTAATATGCAAGTCGATATCGCTCCGGAAAGTCATTAGGCGTTTCTATTATTCCGCTTCTCTATGCCAGACAGAATATCTCAGAAATATATTTTTTTCTTCAATTTTTATTGAACTAATCCAGTTCATTAATTAAATTATGAATTTAGTTGTTTATTCACTCTGTATGGAGTAACTTAATTGTCTCTATGTAGACGATTTCTGCAATTTTTTAATTAATTCAACCGGTGGATGAATGTATTGTTGCATATTGCTGCATTATTGCTCAAATCAAAAAACTGTTTGCTAAATTAATCCATACCTGTAATATTCTGTCCATATTCACGTGAATTTATGTGTAAACAAAGTCGCTCGACTATGAAGATGGCAATACAGCCTTTATAAACGCTACTTCATATTTACTTAATCTTTTTACTGCTGTACTACTTTCGACAGGGGTTTTAGTAACGTTACAAACGCAAATTCTTTAGCGTTACAATCTCTAAAATTGCGAATCACTAAATCCTTCAACCTACACCGTTATCATTAAATATGCGTGTCTTCTGTCAAGGTAATTAACATAATGTGCAATTACAGTGTTTAGTGTTACATCGTGGGGGATCGCGAATCGTGCTGAATTTTTTATAGCGTTCACTGGAGCTTGCATACTAATAGCTTGATCATGTTACCGATGCAATCTCATTTCCCTTGTTGCATGTTTTACTCTGTCCAATCTTGACGAACTATCTACTAAAATCGCTTTACCATTTGCTGGGGCGATGCATTCTTTAAGAGTTACGCGTAGTGGTTGCAACATAATGTTACTAATAAGTAGACTGCGGATCTTTATGCGTTTATGGCTTCTGAGAATTTTCAAAAAATGCTGGATTATAAAATTTGACGGAATTTAATACGATTTTTATTTATTCCAGACCTGCGAAGGCTACTACCACTAAAAATAAGATTCTATTTGATTAAACTTTCTTAAAATTCCTCTACAACAATGGCAAATTGCATAAACATCCGCAGTCTACTAATAAGTGATCAAATTAATATTCATATAGCAACCTCACAATTAATTAATTGTGAAGCATTTGAATTCAAGCAAAAGTGCAACGAAATATAAAATAACACTTATTAAATAAGACACTAAATAGTTTTACCATTTGTTACCCGATATCGTAGAACTTGCAATACATACTACGGAAACGCTTGTTACATTTTCCTGGCTTCGCTATCTGGCAAGGCGATTTCCTTTCGATCAAATGGACGAGAGAGTTCCAATTTTAACTTTACTCTGGCTTCGATCTTTTTGCCCGATGATACAGCGTTCACGGAATACCACTTTTCCCAGATCGAACTTCAGGAACAGATCTCGAAGTGGAAGGATTCTTTTTTTTTTGGCCACGATCTCGCAAAGTTTTTCTTGGTATCGATTGATTCGGTCTCGGCGAATCGGAACTTCCTACGGTTTTAGTAAAACTCTACTTTCGAGTCTACGGGTAGTCGTGGCAAAAGTTCAGACAAAAATTGAAGAATCTGATAATGACTCTGTTACAAGATTTTACTCTTTACGAACGATTACCGCCGAAAAGAACGACATCCAGTGTCTCTGCAGAAGTTTGGTAATTGCGGTTATATGGTGGTGTTCACCCCAGTTTGCCGGAAAATTTTTATTTCGCATGAAGATCCGCTGTCTATTCATAAGAATTAATTTCATCACCACTTTGCAAATAATTTTATTTCCGTGTGTACGGAACACAATATCGAAAAAAGTCATGAGAATTTAATAGCTTAAGTAATATCAACTTATATCCAGGAAAATATAACCACTGTTAACAAACGCAAATAAGGCATATTGTACCTGGGGTAAACGAACCAGTAGAGAATAAACAGAATTCGCAGTGCTGCAAACTGAGTAAAACGAAGACAGAATGTAATGGAATAACTAATGATATGTATGTAGAGATGGGTTTGGGTGAACTGACTCCCAACAACGTGTCGGTAATAATCTGGCTTTATTAGTAGCTAACGATATGGGAAAAAGAGTGACAGCAAAAAAATATGTACGTTGATCGATAACCGATGTCTAGCTACGACTGCACACGACTGGCGACTCCTTGTATTTAGCGATGGGATCCGAATCACTTCGAATCGCTTCGATTCGATATTTACGATAAAAAATTCGAATCACTTGCAAGATAATTCGAAGCTTAGAACTCTTGAAACTCTTGGACGTCTTGAAAGTCTTCACAGTCTTGAAAATCTTAAAAGCCTTATAACTTTGGAAGGTTTGTAAGAATTGAAACTCTTGAAATGTTACATCTATCACGAAACAATGATTCCGTCATGTCAGCATTGGGGTGAATAACGCTATGAACGTATCAATATTATAAAAAGTATAACATTTATTAAGATTATCAAGACATTTAAAATTTTCATGACTTTAAAACTTTCAAGAGTACAAAACTAAAAAGTATAAAATAATGTTTCCTAACCCCGTAACGATAGTCCTGAAAATTTGTGATTGTGAATTTTTAATAGCTATGAGAATACTTATAAAATTTAAAACGAAAAACGTGGGGCGCAAGACTTGAGTGAACTATTCATGCATCAATTATCTATTGCATGCGCCCCACGTTTTTCGTTTTAAATCTTACAAAGTTTTTCATATGTAGCTATTAAAAATTCACAATCATAAATTTTCAGGATTATCTGTATGGGGCTAGGAAAAATTATTTTATACTTTTTAATCCGTCTTAAAAACGTGGTATTTTTTAAAAATTTATTTTTATTTAAATAATTTTTCGTTTACGAGGCGGAATTTGCATTATTCAACTGTGCATGTAGCTATTTTCATAGATACATGTTGCCGAATAATGCAAATTACGCCTCGTAAACGAAAAAATAGGATTTTTGAGGGCGATAGCGGCCTAGATCGATCTTTTATCTAGCGTTTTTGACTACTGAAAAACTCCATTTTTGTATTATCGAGATATGAGAACGCGAATCCCGCACCCTTGCAATCCTGGAAACGATTCTACCGCCTTAATAGGCTTTCGGTAGGTAAAGTGTTAAAAGTTAAAACTATATCTTCGCCTGCGTCGACATCTTTCGTGTATCTTGTTTGTTTGGCTCCAATGCCTAAAATAATAAACACGTTCATAGTCGCTCACGATTTGCATAACGTAAGCTTGCGATGGATAATATTATTTTATATGTAAAATATTTTCAACGACAGTAGAGGTTTTCCTAAGCGAAACGTTAACAAGGGGACACATTCTCGCGAGGAAAAGTATCGTTATTTATCGTTCTCTCCTGCCTGGTTGCAATAGGGGATTGTTTGCTTAACAACACGCCAGCCAAATTATCGCGGTGCAAAATGTTTGCAGAGTTAATTAAAGGATATTTTAGCTCGTAGCCGGTTATATAATACGTCGGTAATATGATACCGCATATTCTACCAATTAAACGAATGAATTTTGGAGAGGTCCGGCTACGGCGCGGAGCACCTTGATTGAAAAAGTAGTTTTAACTAGGGAGAAACCGAGTACTGTCAACTCTTGTCGAATTCGATAAGGAATATTTTAAAATAGCTTTGCCACAATCAAAATGAGTAATTAACCGTGTTAACTATTTAATTTTGTTCGTGTCGAAGATAATTGACAAATGTGTCTCCACTAATTATTACCACGTTACTTAAGGTGTTTTATTATTGTCTATTTTTAGATACTATTTCACCACTGTGTGAAGACAATGGAAGAATTTAAAAATACTTAGTAAATTATTTTTTAAAAAATACAGTTTTATTTCATTACTGTTTTGAACAATCGACTTAGAGAATTTTTATATTGCATAAATATCGGCAGTATAAGTAATCAAGTGCCCTAGAAGATATTTGTAAAGTCCCAAAAGCGATCGTGGCGAAGAAATTGTTCGAATTCATTGCCTACCAATAAATACGTACATATAAGGTATCCCGAAAATTTCAGCCAATCAGAGAGCAACGCGGATTGAAACGCATAAGGATCGTGTTTTTTACGGTCATCCCACTTGTTCCACGGGTACCCAGAATTTTATGATTGCGCCGGTCTGCGGACTGGTCGTGGAAATAACACAAAAGCGGTCCGAAGAATGTAAAAAACGTTCCGAAAAAAAACTGTGAGAGAGATTCCAACCTTTTATGGACAAATCACAGCGACTGTTGCAAGAAACATCTGCCCGAACGTTCACCAAAAAAAGAAACTCTATCTTTTTAATATATGCGGACGCAATTAAATTTCGCCACAAAGTGAAAATCTGATTGGCTGATAATTGGAAATTTTAGGAAGCGGAGAATAAGCGGCAATTGAAAATACAATGCTTTTGTTTACGTTCCAGTATTCTTGCACAACGTCGATACGTGTTCATTCGTATTTGAAGAGGGAAATGGGCAGTTTTTTGGTAATTAAACAAAGCAAAAAGATACAAACAAAAATACAATTAAAATTTCAAGTTGATCGGTTCAATCGTCCCGGGGAAAATTTCAATTTTTCATTTTATTTCATTAAAGATTAATAGAATAAAATAAAAAGAGATTGATTTTTTGGTAAACGAGGCTCCATTTTTAATTTATGTTGGAAATAAATTCTGTGGCACTATTTGGAAGAAATTTCAGACGTTTCTCAGAATATTTGACTACGAAAACATTTAATATATACTTTGAAAAGGAAAACCCTGATTCCTACGGATGGTTGCATAGCATTTCGAGAGTGGGAAAAACTGAAAGGCTTTGGCGTCACGTTCCAGAGTCGAATATCAAGAAAGAGGAGAAGGGGTCTCGACTTCGCCCACGAAAAGGGCGGGAAGCCTGTTTTCGATTTCCGTCACGGAAAAAAGCCAAGAAGTTTAGAAAACCTCTCGCTGCGCTGCATTCCGAACATAACAAGTTCCAGCTATTTTAAACTCTCCGGATTGGATGACGTTACCGTTTTAATTAGGGGGAATACTTTCTTTTATTTTGGTTACATAAACCATCTTAACGAGTTAATGCCATCGTAAAAAAGGAATAAAATTTGCATTAATCCGATTGCGCAGCCTTAAGATAAAGTATACGTGTACCGGGTGAGTCGTGCCACATCAATTTATTTATCAATTACTTTATGGAAATACAGATACTCCATGTCTCTCTGTTTTGTAGCGTAATTATTTGGCCTTGCGATTCGAACCGGCAGTGAATGCTGAATAAGAACTTATTGAGGTATATGGGATTAAAAACTAGCCACATTACTAGACAGCGGATTTTATGCAGTTATGGCAAAAATGAATAGGTACAATTTAAAACAGTGAAAATGTTAGAATTTAAAAACACTGTTATATTATTTTCGACCTATTGAACATATTAAGAAAGAGAAAATCAATTTCTATTTCACTCCAGTTGGTTGCAAAGCAGGTAGAAAATTTTTATTTTATATAAAGGTCCGCTGTCTGGTCATTACTGAGATACTCGTGGTCGAGTTTTAGTTTTGTGCAATTCTTGAAACGCTCTCTCCGTTGCATCCAATACAAGCGCAATCAATACAGGCGAGTAACATACAGCCGGTCAGAGAGTCTCCAAACACATTATAAATGACTAGTAAAAATTACATAATATTATTGAAAGTGAATCTACATTAAATTTGATAATTTTCTGACAAATTTATAAACAACCGACCAACAAGTGAAAGTGTCCTATCCCTCCAGTATATGAACGATCACTTAAGGGGGTAGACTTGTTTCTGGGATTGCAAGGGTGCAGGATGCGATTTCTCATTTCTCGATAATATAAAAATGGGGTTTTTCAGTAGTCAAAAACACTAGATAAAAAATTAATCTAGGCCGCAAACGCTCTCAGAATTCCTATTTGAACCACGTTTTTATTAACTCGCTTTCTTGTCTGTCTGTCTTACTTTTGCAATTGATTTTAAATTAACTTCCCGATGAGCTTGAAACTTGAAACTTTAAACGTAGCTCAGAACTGGATGACAATATTAATTCGCTTTCTTGTCCGTCTGTTCGTCTACAAAGCAGAAAATAATTATTCAAATAAAAAAGAATTTTTTAATATACCACGTTTTTAAGACGGACTAAAAAGTATAAAATAATTTTTCCTAGCCTCATACAGATTCCTAATCCCATAGTCCTGAAAATTTGTGATTGTGAATTTTTAATCGCTATGAAAATACTTGTAAGATTTAAAACGAAAAACATGAGGCGCAAGATAATAGTAAAGAGTGTAGAGAATAGCTGCCGTTGAGAAAACTCGCACAACAGTTCATATCATTTGCAGTGCAATAAAATTGTTAGTGACTTAGGTGAACTATTTATGCATCAATTATCTATTGCATGCACCCCACGTTTTTCGTTTTAATTCTTACAAGTACAATATTTTCATAGCTATTCAGAATTCACAATCACAAATTTTCAGGACTATCTGAATGGATACGAAAAATTATTTTATACTTTTTAGTCCGTCTTAAAAACGTGGTATATTAAAAATGTTTTTTTATTTAAATATTATAATATAGAATATTACAATTTGTGACTATGAAAATAGCTACATGCGCAGTTGTATGCTTCCGAATAATGCAAATTACGTCTCGTAAACGAAAAAATAGGACTTTTAAGGGCGATAGCGCCCTAGATCGATCTTTTATCTAGCGTTTTTGATTACTGAAAACCCCCGTTTATGTATTATCGAGAAATGAGAACGCGAATCCCGCACTCTTGTAATCCTGGAAAAAGGAGTCTAACTCCCTTAAGGGGGTAGTCTTGTTGCTTTCTCATTTCTCGATAATGCAAAGATGGTGTTTTTCAGTAGGCAAAAGCGCTAGATAAAAGATCAATCCAGGCCGCAATCGCCCTCAAAATTCCTATTTTCACGTTTACAAGGCGCAATTTGCATTATTCGGCAGCATGTAGCTGTCGCAGCTTTATAAAAATAGCTGGATGCTTCCGAAGAATGCAACTTACGCCTCCTAAACGTAAAAATCAATTGCAGAATTTGTACCGAACAGACAAACAGACAGACAAGAAAGCGAGTTAATAAAAACGTGGTAAAATGGAACTTTTGAAGGTGATTGCGGTCTAAAGTGATCTTTTATCTGAACTGAAAAAGCCCATCACGTGCAATATCGAGGAATGAGAAAGCGCATCCCGCACCCTTGCAATTCTGGAAAAACAAGTCTACCCTCTTAACGTTCCGAAAGAAATGACGGGAAATAAGGGGCCGAAGTACGGGGATCCAAATAGATCTCGATCGCAAAAAACGCATCAGCCTTATTCGCAGGCCATTGAGTACAATGGCCCACTAATTTGAAATCTCGAAAATAGCCAAGTATTATACTAAATGGCCTGCAAACACGACCGATGCATCTTGCTGTCATCGTGAGAGTGCGAGTGCGAAAGACACGGGGAAGCTTGCTCTTGTGATTCTGCGTTCGAAGCGTGCGAGTGCGACAAGGACGGTGCGGCGGTAAGAAGAGATCGAAGATCGTTCGTGGTAGACGCGACGAGTGCGAGTGAGAGCGTGAATCGTAGTTGGCGAGTTAGAAGGGGACGGGGATAGGGTCGAGGGAGAGGGAAGTAGAAGACGGAACCATAGGCGGTGATAAACAAGCGGAAGGGAGAGGGGAGAACAGGACACGCACGGGAGTGGGACAAAGACGGGAACAAGAGATCGTACTCGATGCTCGTCGGGTGAAGTTAGTTAGCAGTCGATGCGCACACGCCACGCGCTCCGGACGTACGTCGTCTCATTCCTGTTGTGTCGCGCGGCGCGACGGTTCGTTCGTTCCTCTCGGTTTGTCAACGTGTCCGGTTCCCGTCCGCAGCTTCCGCTCGAAAGTCAGTTTCCTCGATGATCGAAGGAACTCGGCCGGTCGATGAATATCGAAATAGATCCCCGCTGACCGAAACGTTCCAGTGACAGATTCGGAAAGTGGAATCTCGCGCTCCTCTCCCAGTGATATTCGAATTCAACGATGCTGCTGTGGTGATTCGTGGTGAATGTTATTCGCTATTCGATAGTTTTCGAAGTGTGCACTGTGGGCACCGTTAGGTCAAATTCGACGCTCGAAGTAATAGTGGTTCCCGAAGCGACCTCGCCGACGAGAATGGTCATCTCGTGCTGGCGCTCGAACGGAACACAAACACGGGACGAGTAGAGTCGAAGAAAAAGGCGGAACGCGGTTGGGATAGTCTTTGGGCTCGTTACCAGGTACAGATTATAAGTCGGAAATAAAATTAAATTTTTAGGACGACAATAATTTGTAATTACAGTTACACGATTAACCGGATCCCGATTATAAATAAATATACGCTTAAATATGATTATATTATATGAAGGGAAATAAATTTTCAAAAATAAGAAATTTATTTTGGAATATAATGTACATTTTTAATTATGTTCCTCGGGTCTCGATTATCAATCGTGCCTTCATTTATCGGGGCTGTTTATCTCCCGATCAAGCCGGTTAATGTATGTACTATTAAACCGAATCGTTCGGGTATATCGTTGGATTAAATTATTGTTTTCGCGGGGGAAATTTAATGGACGAAAATATTTCCGTCGGGGATGTCGAAAAAGTACCGAATAAATACATGATATTCAAGGTTAGAAAAATAAAGTTTACAATAGGTTAGACTAATAATTAAGTAATAGTTGTATTAACTCTCGTACGGTTCTCGGAAATAGTTACACAAAAGATCCTCGGGTGATATTTCACCCATGTTTGCTGTACACTTCAATTAATGTCATATACCATAATATATTTCATTAAAAGTTAATTAAACTCGTGAATTTATTTATTACATCTTGCAGTTATTACACATATAAATAGCATTTTTATGCTCGCCACATACATTATTCTTACAAATTTCGCAAGCCGCGTACGCCTCCCAATCTTTCCCTACACATAATGGGCATCGGCATTCCTGTAATTTTTCTTTCTTTGGAATTGGTAAATTTGATTGGCCAGCAATGACTTGTAACGTATTTACTACAGCGAGTGATGCTTCACCTCTGGGTAGTACAGGTCTTCTCTGTATTTCTTATTTATTGTTATTATTACGGTATTCGGATGAAATATCACCTGAGGGACTCTTCCGTCACTTGTTTTTTTATGACACTATCATAAAGGAAATGTCATCGACTTGTGTTTTACATATAATATATTTTAGACAAATACACCAAGTTATAACACATTTAGAAAGAAATCAAACATAATACAGTATCTGGAAACAGAAAATGATGTATGAGGGTTAAAAATGTTCGAATGGAATGAGATCCATTACAATTAAAGTTTGGAATTACGTGTGTTCGGGAACTTGGTTTTAAATAAACTACAGCGAGTATTACTTTATAACAATTACTTTTATTTTATTAAAACACAAGAGAAAAATTATGTAAATGTTGTGGTAACTAGAACCAGTAACAGAATGAACCAAAAGTATGTAATAAATGAAGGTTCATTGAACAGCGTCTTCGACTGGCAGGAACCTTGATGAGGAAACCGGAAGTCGTTTATAATTCAACGTAGAATTGAATATTCTAGAACGCAGCCTTTCATTTGACTTTCTTGAAATTTTCCATCTACAATATTTATATTTTTAATTTTTGTTTTGCCAGTTATACAATTGTATTTTTTAAATTGAAATGGAATAAAGAGACAATAACATACTAGTAGGTTGCGTAGACAATTTTCGTATTTAGAGACCTATGATAGGATGACTGTCGAAGGTCACGTTTCATTTAGTATGACAGGCTGTCGATAAGTTGGACAGGTTTCCTCAGAAATTGTAATTAGAATGTGTGACTCATATTTCTATTGTTGCACAAACTAATTTATTTAATCTTCATTAAACTTTGCATTTTATGAGTCATTGTTACATTTTTACATAAATGTATAAAATATGAAACTTTTTGTTATTTATAAAATTTGTATTGGTAGAACATAAGACGTTTGTATTAACCCCTTGCACATCTTTGTCGAGTGTGACTCGACATCGGAAAAAGAAAAATGTAAATGAAACGGGTTTTTAGAGGTATTTCGTTCTTCCATTATTTATTCAATTGTCTTATTTTTTAGTTTAAAACAAATATAAATTACAACTAAATATAAGAGCTATATCTAATATAATTATATAATCAGTAAACGAAATTGTTTAAAATAAGCAGCAGTCAATAAACTGTTCTTTGAAGTAAATTTCAAATAAAACACTTAAAATAGTAGGGAGTTGTTGGCAATAGAATTAAAAAGAATTCGGAGTGTAAAGAGTTGATTACTAGGAGTGGGCGGGTACCTGAAAATTCGGGTTCGGGTCGGATTTGACACGGTGTCAATGACCATATCACAATGAAGTCCTAACACACCTCTTTTTGTAATCGAATCATTTTTTCGTGGTCTCTGAGCTCTCTTCAGTTTTTTACCGCAGCATCCTAGGCACCGTGCCTAAGATGCCTGTGGGATTAAGACGTTCCCAAGGATCAATCACTGTGACATGGTGGCAATGACAGGGTGGCGTTTATTAATAACTTCGTGACAGAAATGACGTGTCCGTCCATACGAACGTCGAGCTTTTCGTGTTTTTTGCCTCGTAGCGATAAATCACGTTGGTTCTTCGTCCACGGTAAGCCGAACCGGCCGGCTAATGAAACTTTTCCGTTTCCACTATTATATCCGTACGCGAGTACCCAATGACTCACTTTGCAGGCGTGTTTCGTATTTTTCTGCGCTCGGAAATAGTGCGACGAGATCGTAGGAACGGTTATTATTGCATCCGCATTCTGTCTCGATGCGCCTGGTATCCTCGAATTTTACGTCCGACGAAATTGAACAAGGCACCGTGAAATATTGCTATTAGGTTCATCGACATGGCCACGTGACTGCAGATTCCTATGCAAATTTCCTCTTACACAAAACGCTCTCGATCGTTGTCGGAAGCCTCGTTTAGTTTTATGATTACAATAAGGAATCTCTATGCATTTATGGCTTATCAAGATTCCGCCAGAGAATAATATCAACGTTTTCGTACTATCTTTCCTGTATGGATTATTGTTGGAACAATAGAACTACTGAAACAGTCGAAATTACCGGTTCCTAATTTTTTCTTTTTTTCTTTTAACCACGCGAGGGTCGGCACCAACTACAGATTTATACGCGTGAGTGGTCGTTTCAATTTCTACTTTTACAATTACTGAAATTGGGAAATTTTCACAAGAAAATTTCGAATGAAATTCTTTATTGGACCACATAATAAAAATTTTACAAACTAAATAATTGACCTTTTACACTTGAAGCTGCTTCACTTCAGAACTTTCATCTGCAAAAAAGTGAAATCACATTTTACAATTTATTCATGTCATATTTGAATATTTTCGCGATTTGTTAGATACAAACAAAATTAGTAATTTTTAGTGGCGCTTCAGTGTGGCTATTCGACTGTAAAAGGTTAAATAAAATGGATTACATTTTTCGCCTTACGACGCGAAAAAGAAATTTTTATGAAAATTCGTATCTTTATTTATGGCACTCATTTCCGTATTTTTTAAAGCAAGCTTTATCAAATCACTGGCATTTATTCGCGACTTTCATCCACGACTATGTCATTTTTCAGGTAGTTTCATTACTCTGTCCTTGAGAAATGTGTAACCATCCGCGAAATGGCTTTGTGCTTTATGAAATACTTAATCCTCGATGTCGTACGTAAATTATGCGACGAATGAATTGTGTAATCACATGATTTAATCTGAGGGAAATGAATTGAGAGTAAAAATGAATAAAAACGCCAATAAAATAATAAAGTAAATTTTTAATCTGATTATAAAGAAAGTAATAAGAAAAATATTCACTTCAATATTTTATGGTCCATAAGAAAAGTATGCATTTTTTGTAAACACTTTTGTGCAGACAAGTTTTTAAATGATTGTGTATATAGAGTGACTCGGAAAAATACATTGTTATACATATAATACAATTATATGCACTGTGAAAGTTTCATCGAAATCGGTTGATACGGGAAGAAACGACAGGCATTGAAAGATGTAAGAATTCTTAGATTTACTGCAGTTATAGGCCGTGAAAATCTGCAATTTTTACCATTTTTAAACGTTTGTAGCTCATTGCAAAGTCGACCTATTTTGACGAAATTTTCAGAATATATTTAATTGACACAGATCTAAAAAATGTATTTTTTAAATTTTCAATATAGGCCCACACATAAAAAAGTTGTAAAATGCAATTTTTAGTATTTTTTCTACAATTCCGATCAATTGCTATTTTTTGAAAAAAAAATGTTCACTTCCTGCAGTAAACTAATTGCTCTAGCTTCCCCAAAAAAGTTCAAATCGTATAGTACAATATTAAAAAAGTTATCGTCTTTTTTAGAGCGTCCGAATATTTTTCCGAGTCACTGTAAATATTTTAAAATTCCTTTTGAGCTAAAATATTCTGAAAAGACCAGCTATGTAGGAAAGTTCTGGCTCTCTCGTTGTCAGAAACATTCCTCAAGTGTACTCTATTAACACTTAAGTGATCATTGAATTTGTGTTCCGTGGTTCTTGAGTGGGATTCTAATGATGCTACAGCGCAGTATCAGATAAGACGTGACATTGACTATTCTCGGAGACGTAAAATTTATTGGAATCTCCGCCGAGAAAGCTACACGAAAACAAATTAGTGAATATATGTTAAAAATGAAACATGCTCTGTATTAACTGTGTGAATTTTAAAATTACCATTAGCTTTATAAGTAATGGAAGGAATTATTTACGAATTTAAATCGAAACAGTACTTCCTGTTACTGGAAGATCTTAAAATCACTAACCGTATTACCGTAGTTAATTGCTGGAACGTGGATGCTTATGCAAATTGCATCGTTAAAAGTATATGAAAATTATTTCGACATTTCAGGTAACAATGAGTTGCACATACATAATTTTTATATGCAATGCAGTAACAGTATTAAATAAATTTACTGCACTGAAGTGTCTGACAATTTATTGAATCCAATTAAAGTTAGTGATATTGAAATTGTTTTTAATTATTAGACTGCGGATCTTTATGCATTTATAGTAAAATTGAGTAGATGAAATTCGAGATTATTGGACAATTTTCAAAATTGAAGACGTTAATATATGATCTCTGCTCTATTAAAATCATTAAGGGAAGAAATAACATTCAATTCAGGTTCTATTTCTTGCAATCGACGCAGACAATTTTTATTTTGCATAATGATCCGCAGTCTAGTAATTATTAAAACAAGAGACTGAAAATGAAAATTGTCTCCCCTCTTCAGATCGAAAATTACGATCATGCGCATCTGTAACTGTCATTCGTAGTCTCTCAGGAATGTCTGGAGAGCATCGATATTCGTGGTATAGTGCTCGCTTCAGACATTATTATACAATAAAACGTACCGTATATGGGAATCAGACATGAGATCATTGCAAGTGCATGAAAGTAGGCGGGCCGGGCCGGGCGATTTAATAAACAGGAGGACGAAGGTCAGACTTAAGTCATCGAGCCTGTTAACATTTTTATTTTCGTGGCTGGCCGTTCCTGCTGCTAATAAGAAAGAATTTTTTCAATCAACCGGCTCGGAGGAACGTCTGGTTTGATCATCCGTAAAAATAATTCTGTCAGTCTACTTCTTTCTGTTTTTTTTTCCTCGTTTGCATTAGCAGCATGTTGCCTCGAAATTCGTCTTTTGTAATCGCGGAAAAATTGCGAGAACAAAATACGAATTATTTAAATTTAAAAAAAATTTTAATATACCACGTTTTTACGGATAATCCTGAAAATTTGTGATTGTGAATTTTGAATAGCTATGAAAATACTTGTAAGATTTAAAACGAAAAAGTCACTAACAATTTTATTGCACTGCAAATGATATGAACTGTTGTATGAGTTTTCTCAACGGCAGCTATTCTCTACACTCCTTACTATTACATATCTTGCGCCCCACGTTTTTCGTTTTAAATCTTACAAGTATTTTCATAGCTATTAAAAATTCACAATCACAAATTTTCAGGACTATCTGTATGGGGTTAGGAATCTGTGTAGGGCTAGGAAAAATGATTTTAAACTTTTCAGTTCGTCTTAAAAACGTGGTACATATATTAAACATTTTTTTTATTTAAATAATTATTTTCTGCTTTTTAGACAGACAGACAGACAAGAAAGCGAGTTAATAAAAACATAGTAAAATAAAGCACAGCACGATGATGAATCGTAGAGTATACGGATTTCTGTACCTCGGTGTGTACATGTGATTAATGAAGATCTACACTTGTCGGGACCGCGGGTGCACCTTGAGGAAAATGAAGAATCCTTTTAGTTCTTATCCCGATGAATGTTTTGCTTCCATCCTTCATCTTCGTCGCGTTATCTCGTCGAAAGTGTAGAGGAAATTTAAGGTCTCACGGTGCAATAAACTTTCGTTTAAAACTGAAGTTCGCCATCGAGTTCTGGAAATATTGTTCCACCCTATTCACTTTTCCTATTTTCCTGCTTTATGAGGAAAGTTGCTCGGATCCTAGTCCGTATCTGCAGGGAACGGGTTCGCAAGTAATTCTATAGAATTTGAAAACTGCTGCACAAATGTTTCCCCAAGACGTCGAAGATTTTTCATTCTCGCGAGTGGCAGCTACAGCGTGCGAATGATCTTCTCGATAATAATAAAGTGGACCTTCTTGTTTTCCTAAAAACTTAACTTCCACGTGGGTCACATGTGGGTGACACTAATTTTTTAAGTTTAGAAATTCATTGTGAATTTTATAAGAATTTTTAGCATGCAAAAGGGTTAGAGTAACATCCACTATGACAAGTTTCAATTTTTTAGTTTCTCTCAATTTTCGGTTTCATTAATTAAATTATCTGGAAACCTGAATCTTCAATGAGAAATTATTTTGTGTAAGTCTGATTTACTTTTGTTCATCTTTCTATCCCTTTGAAACTCTCATTTGAAAATTGCTGGGAACAAGAAACGCGATACATATCGAGTGCGTAACACGATATTGTCATTTCTTACTGAACGCAAATAAAAAATTTCGAGACAGTATTTCTCCGGTGTGCAGGTAGGGTCGTAGAGAATTTAATGTCAGGGACATTGTAACAAGAGCTCGTAATTAATTAAGCGCGGTAACGTTCTCAAATGTGCGCAGCGAGATAAGATGAATTTCCATCGGTCGCGATGTCGAGAATTTGATCTAGGTTCACGTGCCGTTTTATCTCGATCGGTTTGATAGATCTTCTATATTTAAAACAAACATTACCGAAACAGAACTGATATACATATTAATAGCTATCAGGAGATAGTAAATATTATTCTCGCGCGTTACCCGTTGAAGAACAGTAAAGAAAAATCCCAGAAAATGAAAGTAAATACAATACATCCAAAATAATTTTTGTTTATTTTCATTGTTTTCTGAGATTTTTCTTCAAAACTAAATACATCCAAAATAATTTTTGTTTGAGTAGATACTACATAAATTGCTAGAATATAATATAATTAGACTGCGGATCTCGATGCATTTATAGCAAAGTTGAGTAGGTGGAATTCAAAATTGTAGATGTCAATATATTATTTCTCTTTTATGAAAATCATTAAGAGAAGAAATAACATTCAATTTAGCTTCTATTTCTCACAATTGATGCACACAATTTTTATTTTGCATAATGATCCGCAGTCTAAATATAATATATCATATTATATTAAAAGATTGTATAAAGAGATAATTGTATAAAGTTTTAGTTAACATCGATCATAAATTTCATAGCTCCCTTTATTGCCCTCTTTTCACCTACGGAACGCAGATAAGTTCAACAACAAAAATCCTCAGAGTACCTTCAAAAGTCTTATCGTTCCGAAGAGATCTCGAAGTCGATTTATCACTACGCAAATCGAGCGTGGCGAAGCCTCCTCACGGCAAACTTGAAACTGCAAAGTGACTCACGAGAGTAGTAATAAACACGTCATGCCCGCAAAGAACGCGTATAAATAATTAATCGTCTCGAAGATGCAATTTATACTCCGCTCGTTGCGTGGGCGAAGTTCGAACGGTTCGCTCAGCTTAGTTTGTTGACGTAGGACTTGCAATCTCCCTTCGTTAATTAATCGACACGATATCACAGTGCGGTATCCTGTGGACTAAATTCTAAAAATTCATTATCTAATATCCACTGGATTCTATATCGAAACTATGTTTTAACTAAATTATATTTATCAATAGAAAATTCAAATAATTCAGTAGGGGATTAGTTACAAGTGTTTTTTCTTCTCAAGAAAATGCTATATCAAGCAATTTATTCAATTTTATTTATTCTTTATCAAAGCGTCACTCACTTTCATGGTATCGGGAAAATGAATTTGATGAAATATGTCCTATGGGATATGGTAGCTTAAAATACAGCTAATGTGACTGAAATTTCAAAAGTCTCTTATATGCAGTATACTAGTAAATAATACAGTTGAAATCATTTTTCTCACCTTTAAATAGAGATATTTCAAGAAGAGTTTAAAACATCCTGTAGTGTTTTTTCGTAATTAGTAGACATTATACTTAAATTTCCTGCAAGTTTTTCCTGCTACAAACTGCTACACTCAAAGTTATGCAACGTTAACCCTCGGCGAATGCCACATTGGCACCGTGCGGCATGCAATGGACCAAACTAATCATCCAAAATAATCAATCCAAAATAATCATTGTTCGATTCTAATCTAATTATCCAATAAAATCATCAGTCGGTAAATAAGGAATATGTATGTAAAAATTAGTAGTCAAGAAAATCATAATTGAATGTTTCGATTTGCCTATAGGCCTTCTCTCGGAAGAAGCATTAGAAACGACTCGTGAAGAGATTAGGAAAACCCGATTAAATCATACTCGCAAAACAAGTAGGAAATTTAATAATGAAGATTTGATGAAAAGACTTCTGCACTTTCACCGGATCATTTCATATCAAGCTGGAGGAAAACTGCTTCAAAACAGAGAGATCTTGAGAACATAAGATAATGTATTGTTATTCAGTACACAACGGATGATATTCCGCAAGAATTAGATTTTTCTGATTCAGAGTTAGGGAACGACAATTCTCATAGGTACTGTGATTAACGCGTTTTTATTAAAATGATTTATTTACTTGTTTTTTATCGATATTTATTTATCTGTTTTCCACACGTAATATATGTACTATATGTTTATATTTCATTTTTACATTATACATAAAATATGCCTGTTATTGTTTCTTTCAAATTTATGTGGTGTAAAAGAATGGAAAATTCTAAAATGGTATTCCAAATCTTCGATTAGTGCATTTAAAACAATTCTGAACAAAAAGATATAAATTATTACTACGCCATACGAATTTTTTAATTTTTGTCCCAAATTCCTATCAAAGTACCAATAATTCTGGGGAATTGTACGCAAGTAGAACTTTTAATGTCTCAATCTTCTACATAATAAAACTCTCAGGGCTTACAATCTGTGAGTAATAAAACTATCAAGGGCTGAAGTCGTCTACTGATGTGTCTCTGAGTGGTTGAAACCTCCCAGTGATTGCACCCTCGAGGACTGAAATCTTCCGTTGATAGAATTCTTAAGATCTGGAACTTTGTATCGGTGGAACTCTCGAGTGGTAGAGAATCTTTTAGAGACACAAATATTAAGGGTTCAAATTGCTTCGTGTCAGAAACCCTCAATTAGTAGATAGAAATATTGAAGGCTGGAATCTTCTAAGTGTTAGAACTCTAAAGAGATGCAGTAGACATTTTAAAGACTTCCATCTTTTTTCTTTTCCCGTATTTTATAAACAGGACATCTCTTAAGTATGTCTTTCATAAATAGTCCAGTTAAGTTAGCTTTTTAAGGGGCGCGCAGTGGCTCAAGTGGTAAGACTCACGACTACGAACAACGTGATCCCGGGTTCGAATCCCGCCGGCACCTCTGAAAATACTTTTCATTAGAAAAAAGGTTTTCACGTGATATCTAAACTGTGGTGGTTCGGAACCTACCTTAATAATAAACTATAGGTCCCGCTGAAATTAGGCGATAGTGAGAGTGGAAAGAGGAGAGGAGTGGTAAATGGATTTGAAACCCCGAGGGGACCAAATATTTATGAAAAAAAAAAGTTAGTTTTTTAAATACATTAACCCTTTGCACTCGGAACTATTTTAACTGGAAAATTAAACATTTCTTCCGATCTAGAATATTTCCATTCCCTATGATTTTTGAAATTTTATGCATATGAAATTGGTATAATACCTCATACAATACTTAAATGTCTAGTAATTGATTAGATATCGATATATTTAATAATGTAAACAATATTTTGAATAATGGTACCGCAATTTTTAGTGGTGCCTCAGAGGGGACAACCGAGTGCAAAGGGTTAAGTAAACTGGTGATTGCCAAAATTTGTATACCATGTTATTTAACAAAAAGAAGTTCAATCAACATAAATAGATTCTTATATTCTAAGTAATAAATGTATTCTTTCTATACATTCTTTCTTTAATAATTTTTAAGAAGTTGAAAATGATCTTGTTTTAAATTACTCGCTTTCGTCATAAATGCATCAAACCGGCAGTCTAGTGATCACATTAGGTAACCCTCTCTGCTAAATCCCAAAAATTCTGTTAAAACAATCGCACGAAAATCTGCGACGATAGTTTCGTCAGGAAAGATTGCAGACCGTAAGCGGGTGGCCTGAAAGGTTTCTGTTTTCTCCATTTTCTTCATCTTCGAGCCGTGTTACACGGAAGAAAGTGTTAGTAGGTGGAAGAGCAGGGATAGGTGGAAATTGGATTCTTGTTTGTAGAGTCTTATTTGATTACAGAGTTGGGGTAGGACTGTAAGAGAGGAGGGTTAGAGCGATTTTGTATGGTGGGCGGTGCGTTACAGGTATACCGGGCTGCGATCTAGATAAAACGGCAGGGATCTCGGCGTGAAAGCGAAATCGGGATCCGCCTTATTTTGCAGCGAGCAAATTAAATGCAAATGAACGTGACGGTTTTTCGCACGGTCGAATAGGGCTCTCTGGATGCCTCCGAGTGATGTTCCAAATGATTCGATTACCCCGGAACGAAGCGTCAACAAAAATTGTTCCTGCGTCGACTTCTAGGGAATACCGACGTTTATCAAGTCTCCAATTACAGCGTCCGGTTTGCCTTTTGAAAGCGGACCCCAAAGCATGCTTATTTCATAGTTCTCGACTGTTGCGTCTTTGCCGACCGATAAAACAATCATTTTTCTTATTTGTTACTATGACGTTCAATCTCGGTCACCAGACTGGATTGTTTCGTCATTGGACTGCGGATGGTTATGCAAAATAAAAATGGTCCGATATAGAATAATAAATTGTTTTAATAATTTTGATAAGTCAAGGATGGTAATACCCTTCAATTTTTGTATTTGAAGTATATGTATTAATTTCTGCTAATATCTGTATGCCTTAAACGTAAATTATTTTAAGATTATCCAAACAATTTACAATAACTAAACTGCGGAACTTTAACACTAGGTTTACGGAGGTCTAGAAATAACTATTTCACATTATTATATAAACATAACAACAATGTGTCTATCCAAACTTTTGGCCATTTTTCCAATAGTATATACCCCAAGAAATAAATTTGGTAAATAATTCCTCAGGGAAGCATCTTTACAATCTTAATAATCGCAAATTAAGAATATTAGAACCCGTCATTTTGACTGGTCCCGTAAACCTAATGTTAAGCAAAATAAAAATTGTCTGCATCGACTGCAAGAAATAAAAATTAAATCGAATGTTATGTCATCTCTTAATGATTTGAATAGAGGCGAAATCGCATATTGACAGCTTCAATTTTCAAAATTTTCCAACAAATTTCTTATTTCATCTACTCGATTTTGCTATAAATGCATAAAGATCTGCAGTCTAATAATAACTTTGTTTTACGTGTAACAAATTTTAAAGGCAATGTTGACGTACCCCAGCGTATTCTCAATATTTTTCGATACCTCACATGGGGAACCGTTACAACAGTCTCCAAAATAAATTCGTCTATTTATCCATCCTTGAACTTACATAATACTCCGCAGCATTAGCATCTTCGCGCCAAGACACACAAACTGTCGAAGTCTCCAGGCGTTTCGACAAACGTAGAAACGCGCGCGTTACGGTTTCAACGCTCTCACAATACGTACAGCTTGTTCTTTTTGACTTGATTCATGATCCGACGAGTAGGTAAATCCAGTGTTACACAGGGTGGAAGTGATACGATCACAGAAGCTAGGCGTATACGTTCAGGTAGGTATATACAATGCTGAAAATTCAGCAAGGGCTGCAGCTAGGCCAGTCGTGCATTCTTCCGCACTTCCGCTGAGTGCACTCCTCGTCCGCGTTTCGTCAGCCACTTTTTCCCGACGGCTTTTCACGTCGAAAATGAGCACGGTTAGCGTGTAGCGGGACTTAGAAAGCTCATTCACTCGGTCCCGACGATTTTCCCTCGATTTCAACAGTTTTTCACGCTATCCATGCGCGTCTTCTTTAATCCCACTGGTTTTCCAGGCTGATCCTTTAAAGGGGACATCGTTGGAATTTTTAATGCGACAGATAGACCAGGAGCTTCACCAATTTAGGTCGTGCACGATGAGAAAGGGAGACTGTTTCCGGTACATTCTTCAGTTATAATTTGTGTTTCTGGGGTTTACCAGTTGAATGAGGCAGGATTAAAAATGGAGCTGTAGAAAGAATTATCTTAATATTGTTAGGAAACTATTGATTTAATGAAAATTATTCTCACAGCCTTTACAGCCCAAAGTGATTTATTTCTTCTTTTATTATTTTAGATAGTGCAGTCGCAGTATGCACAATACAATGAGTAAACTTTATTAGAGTTACAATAAAGTATAATTTTCGCTTCTGCCACGGCCCGGTCACGTGACGCGTTTCGTCGTTTCAACCCCGTTACTGGCAGAGAGGGGGTAACTGTATTCCTCTGATCTGGCGACTAGTAAAGCGTATTCGTAATTTTCAAACATCAAAATAAAATACAAACTCTTCTTGCAAACTCAGTGTAGGTAGGCTTCCATTTTAAAAATTGATCGTTCCAAATCGCCAACTTGCGCAACCGTAATTTAATTAAAAAGTTTAGTTAGGGAAAATTCGGAATAAATTCAACGGTGCTGTCGACACGGAATGATTCTATATCCCGGGGTCTTAATGCAAACGTTGCTCAGCAGCGTCTTCAGTTTTCAGCCGGAGACCAAAATTCCAGGGAGCCGAGTTCCACCGGACTCGGTCCATTATGCTCGCGAACTTTCCAGCTGGGAGCTGCGAGACTGTGTAAAGAAAAAAGACGATTCCGCTGGTATTTTGTCCTTTTATCTGTTCACTGTTTGAAAGCATTCTCTTCAGACTATCTTCAAACATGATAAGGGCCTCCGGACCCTCGGCCCTTAATGGATCTACTGTTTGCATCCCGGAGAGCATCAGCAGATACACTTGTCTTGTGACACACCCCTCGCCCTTTGAAAATCAATCTCTCCCCCTCCCCTACCATCCGACTTCGTCGTCGAGATTGTCTCTTGTAAATTCGATTCGGCTAAAATGGAATAAAGCTATTATCATTTTGAACGATTGCTTGCGTCGGGACTCGACGAATCGGCCGAGCTTCACGGTTCGTTCCCTGGAAAGATAGAACACGGAACAAGAAGCTTCCATTTTACCGGTTCCGTTGAACCCGTCTCTTACCCTTGGATTAAATGCTGACGGTGTATGATTGGTTCTTGTTCTTCCCTGTTTCAATTGTTTATAGCGCTAGGTTGCTGCACATGGAATGTCCAATTTTTAATGGTCACGTTATACAGTGAGAAGCAAAAGTGAACACGCATACGATATTTTTATTTAATGTTTGCATATAAAATAGAATAAAAATAAAACACATAGCATTAAGTACTTTAGCTTTTCAAGAAAATTTTACCGATCGTGGTATTATTATTGTTTTGATAAATACAAACTTTTCCGTGTAGTCGGTTTTGCGCCGTATTAAAACGTTTGTGGCTGAGAAATGTAAACATATTTTTTGTAAACAGTGACAGGTGTTATTCGAGTCTGTGAATACTCAAGTGGTTGGACTGTTGTTGTTAGTGCAGTAACACGCATTAACATACTATCATGAAGCCATTATCTAAGACTGTGAAAGATAGTATTATTTCTCAATTAAAATCTGGCTTATCAACGAGAAAAGTTGCCGAGAAGTTTGCAGTTAGTCAAGCTGCAGTACATAAAATACGAAAACGATATAGTAATGATGTTGCTACATCTTTCGGTCCAAAAATATTGTCTTATCAGGACAAGCGACGATTAACAAAATATATAACTTCAGAAGTCACGACGATGGCGTCAATGACTGCAAAGTTGTTGGAAAGCGATGTTGGAAAGAAAATGAGCAAATGGACGGCTCGAACAGCATTAAAAGAAAGTAATTTTATATCAATGGAGAAGAAGAAGAAACCTGCTCTTTCAAAGAAAAATATTAAAGCTTGTTTGAGTTTTGTCAAAAAATATATAAATTGGAATGAAGAACAATTGAAGACCGTGATTTTTTCAGACGGGTCTAAAATAAATCGAATTTTATCGGATGGACGTTCTTGGTGTTGGAAAAGGAAACGTGAATCTCTTTTGCCGCGTCATGTTAAACAGACAATTTTTGACGGTGGTTCAGTCATGATATGGGGTTGCCTTACGGCAGATCCATTGCATCGAATTGAAAGTACGGTGAACCAGTTCACTTACAAAAACATTTCAGAACAGAATTTATATGATGGTATTGATAATATGCCGGTACAAGAATTGTGATGTTGTTTTCCAATACGATAATGCTCCAGGGCATTCTGCAAAAAGCGTCAAAAATAGACTAGAATCTCAACAATTTCAAACGATGTCGTGGCCTGCTCGAAGCCCAGACTTAAATCCTATCGAGAATGTCTGGGCATATTTAAAAATGAAATTAGCGAATAACTACACCAACGACAATAAATGATTTGTGGCAAAGAGTGCAGCAACCCCCAGTGGTATTCTATTACTCCAGAATACTGCGAAAATATAATTCCAAGTATGCCTAAACACATTCTAGCCACTGCCAAGGCCAAAGGCTTCTGGATAAAATATGGAATGTTTATTTGAAAATGAATTGTGGTGCAAAACCGATTGCACGACAACAATTTGTATTTATCAAAATAACAATATCATGATTGTCTAAATTTTTTTGGAAAGCTGAAATATTGTACTTAATACTGTGTATTTTGTTTTTTTTTATCCTATATGCAAACATTAAATAAAATTACATTTTTGTAGAAATTTCGTATGTGTGTTCACTTTTGCTTCTCACTGTACAGGCACTACTACTTCTAAATAAATCTTATTCGTTGACGTGGCACCATTGTAATCAATTTACTTTGTCAACGAAAG
>CM052242.1:6420914-6436991 GCA_028455795.1 Lasioglossum marginatum
TTACGAGCCGAGGGCTGGCGGATAAGACGTGGCCGAGGTTTGTTCTTCTGAACGGGATTGTCGTGGACTAGCCGGTATCTGTTTCACCACCGGGTCGCCACTAGATAGGAAAGGGTTGTCGTGGACTAGCCGATGTCTGTTTCACCACCGGGTCGCCACGAGATGGAAATCGTGAACTAGCCGGTGTCTCTTTCACCACCGGGTGTCACAGGATTTCGGTAAGGGTAAGGTTTTAGGAAAAATCGGCTCTCGTAACTCTCTAAAAGAAATAATAGATAAACCTCGAGCGGTAAAGGTTTATCAATGTGGGAGTATAGCTAGATACTGGAATTATAAATGGATGTGAAGGATGAGATTAAAGACTCTCAAATGTCTGGTTAAAATACAATATAATCAAGAGTAGAATCGACTGGTTACACTTGTTACTAGTATAGTGTAATCGCGGAACCCTAGCTCCCGAGCTCTCGGTTTTCACGCACTGAGAAATGCGGGGGTAGTGTAACTGACTTGCCTTTAAGAAACGCGTTTTGAAGCAGAATATGATCGAAAGGGAATAAGGCCCTTCTCACGAGACGCGTACAGGTTCGTATTCAGCCTAGAACTAAGCCCGTGGAGGACTAGCTGGAGCCCTTTATATAGTCCAAAATGTTTATGAAAAATGGTAGTGGGGGTAATGGAAAAATCTGGAAGATGTTCTTGGGGTCTCCAACTGCATGCACTTTCCTATAAGGGGAAAGCTGTTTATTTGGGCCTGTGATCCGGGCCTCCTGTATACATGAACACATGGTTCCAAGAAGGGAGCAAACAGTCACGTAGGCAAAGCCTCCGTACGTAACAATGAAATTCATGTGTCGGGGTCTAAGAGACCTCCCACCTTACTATTTATGTGTTATTAGACCTTACCTTGCGAGGGTTAAAGTAGAAAATTTGTAGAAAAGCTGCGAAGGTGGGAATTTGTTCTGTGAAAGGGTAAATTTGATTTGCAAGAACCGGAAAATTGCAAAAAGGTGAACATGATCTGCAAAAGGATTAATTTGGAGTGCGAAATCGGTGGTGGGTGAAGCGGTGAAGGGAGTGGGTTTTCATGAACCAGCGATCACGAGCAGGGTTAGTGCGTGAGGCGCGAACGTCGTCGCGAGCTGTCATCGTAGGTGCAGGCTCGTCTTTTCATCGTTGTCATGAGGGCGCAGCGTGGCCGAGAATGCACCGGCAGCGGCGGCGGCGGCGGCCGCGATAACTTTCCACGTATGTCCCTTTAATCGCGCCCGCGACCAGCCATTCATCACCGTGAAAGCTTCTCGCCGCCCGCGCCCGCACCAGCACAATCGCTCGCCTAAATAGATGGAGAGCTTCTGTGCGCCGCACGGCCACGATGAATGCGAACGTCCGCCATAAAGGCACCGGCCGCCGATCGTAATCGCTGCGTCGAATCCACGCGAGATGCACCTGTTCGGGATTCTAATCGCGGGTTCCGAACGGCCCGAAAGCCCGAGCCAAAAGTGGATTGGACCGGGATGTCCGATGAGAGCTTGTTTCCGCTCCACCTAATCAAACGCTGTTTGCTGGAATGCCTGCTCTATCAGTGAATATCAGCTCCTTAGACTGATCGACTCTGAACCGATCTCGCGAGCTCTGCAGATTTTTAATATATTTACACTCATACGCGAAAGTATTCGAACGCTTACAATTCTAACATTCAACTAATGAGATATGTATATTAGATTAAAGCATTTGATGTAATATCCCACATATAGCAAGGGATGAGTCTCAAGACTACATAAACAAAGTTAGAAAATAATTTAACAATATATACCGTTTTTGCAATACATATATTGTAAACGCGTACCAGACGTGGCTCACAAAAGTATTCGAACTTTGGACAACTAAGAATTTCCGACGCTAACAGAATGTGAACAAACAATTTCCAACGCTCACAGAATGGAAACAAACATTGCTTAGTTCACTAGCGGTCGTCCAGGCGAAACAGTGTTAAAAATTTCTGTCACAATTTTCATTATAAACACTATAACAAAATGAATCGCAAGAAATCCGAAACAAGCAAGTCAATCAGAGAATTAATAATAAAATGGTATGGGGAAGGCAAATCATACAGTGAAATTGAAAAACTTGTAAACAGAAGTAAGTCCACGATTCATTATATTGTGAAGAAATTTAATACACAAGGTAACATTGCTACTAAGCCCCGTTGCGGACATCCAAAACAGCTGACTGAAAGAGGAGAGAAAACAATCATATGAAAAATCAGACAAGATCCTTGTATCTCTGGATCACAATTGGCATCAATGGTGGCTACACAGTTCCAGAAAGCATCCCGAATTGTGTCGTCGATTATTAAGAAACAATGGTTTACATGCACGAGTTCCAAGGAGAAACCATGTATTAGCAAGAAAAATAAAATTATGCGTTCACAATTCGCCGAAAAATTTATTTATAAAAGTATTTCGTTCTGGGATACACTATTATTTTCTGATGAGAGTAAATTCAACGTTTTTGGTAGCGATGGACGTAAAAAGGTTTGGAGGAAACAGAACATTGGAATCGGATTGGAATCGCCTCAAAACCAGAATTGGAATCGCGAAATCCACAGCTTACTATTAAACATAATGGTGGATCTGTATTAGTTTGGGGCTGTATGGCATCTAGTGGAGCGGGAAACCTTGTGTTCATTGACGGAATAATGGACAAAACAAAGTACTTAAAAATTTTGCAGGAACACTTAAAAGACAGTGTCTCAAAATTGAATTTACCAATTACTGGTTTCAATCGGACAATGATCCTAAACATACCGCTAAAATAGTCAAAGAATGGATATTGTATAATGTTCCACACGTGTTGCCACATGCACCGCAAAGTCCTGATTTAGACCCCATTGAACATTTATGGGATGAAGTAGAAAGAAGATTGAGAAATAGTTATTACTTCGAAAGAAGCGTTAAAACGAAATATTATTGCAATATGGCAATCAATAAATCCAACGGTTACTTTTAAGTTAGTTCACTCAATGGAAAACAGGCTCGGGGCCGTTATGAAAACAAACGATGGTCCAACTTCCTATTAAAACTTTAAATTATTCAATTTAAATAACTATTAAATGTTCCGTTCGAATACTTTTGTGTGTCACTTCTAGTATGTATTTATAATAAATGTATTGTAAAAACGCTATATATTGTTGGATTATTTTCTAGTGTTACTTGTGTAGCCTTAAGACCCACCCCTTGTTATATGTGGCAAATTACATCAAATACTTGTAATATTACTTATATGTAACATACATATTTCATTAGAATTTGAACATTTGAATGTTGGAATTGTAAGCGTTCGAATACTTTCGTGTATGAGTGTATATACAGGGTAGTTCACCTAAATGTGGCCACCTAAATATCTGTCTTGACATAACAAATGTTTTTAACATAAATTAAACAAGATTAAACATTGTTTGCGGGAGACGCTTAAACACGTTTTTTGCATACTGTTGCTGAAGCTTTATTTAAACGAGAGAAGACAAATGATTCGGCTGCACAGAATATGGTTTGACAAAAGCGGAGCTACAAACCGAGATTCCGGACGGACTGCGAAATAACGTAAGTGAAGATTTTCAATGTTAGCCGAAAAAAAGAAAGAATTCTCCGACGCCTTCGGAGGGCTATTTATCTGCTCCTTGAAGGGAGGAGAGTGTTTCGCTAAAATAGTGGTAGGGATGAAAAATCCCTTGGTTGTGTGAGGCCGGCTATCAGGTATGTGCGTGTACCTGAGATAGCCGGGCTCGTCACGTCCAAGGACACTCGTTGACGGAACGTTATGGGCCTGGGCGAGTCTGGTTGCCAGATGTGTTGGAAAACTCTCATCATAAACCAGCTCGTACCGGACCCAGGTAAAAACTCTGTAAAACACACTGTTTGTGCCATGGGGCGGCGAATTCACCGGGGCCTGGCAGCGACGGCACACTATGGGGCAAACGGAAGAATTCTGTGTCAAAATCTAAGAACTTTCGATAGAAATGAGATAGAGCGACGAAATTTTTTTTAAATGAAACTTGGCTGAAACTTGGCAGAATATGAAATAATTATAGAGATTGTGGTACGAACGCTTTTTGACCTTGAAAAAATTCGTTAAACTTGGTCTCAAAATTTGTCTACGACCTCAGAATTTTTCAAAAAATCGATTTTTGTGAAAAGAAATCAATGAAATCATCATTTTTTCGTTGAAATGATTTGATAATCCATTAATTTGAAGGTATATTGTATTATTATTTATGGAACCAAATAGAAATAAACATAATGAAATATTTAAACGTTTAGAGTTACTTACGAAACATGAAACACTTCAAATCTCGTGAGCGCTTGACGAATTGCTGCCTTGTAGGCTGCTGTGTGTGGCTGTAATGTAATTTAAATTAGATATCTATTTTCCATAATTATATTTTCATTTACACAGGAAGTAAGGTAAGTATTTCATCTTTTTAACTTACTTCTCATAAACGAATTTTTTAACTTCTGCTGATATCTTACGTTCTTTTTTAAAGTTCAATCGATTTTTTATTAATATGAGCGAAATTTTCGGGTCCGTTAGGTATAATGCTCGATTAAAAACGTCTAGTATTCTATTTTTTCGGCTACTTTGTCGTGAATGCAGTATCATATTTTTTCTGTATAATTTATGCCATTCACTATTCAGAAGATGCAAATGAATCGTGGCGACAATGGCAGCAATTCGTCAAGCGCTCACGAGATTTGAAGTGTTTCATGCTTCGTAAGTAACTCTAAACGTTTAAATATTTTATTATGTTTATTTTTATTTGTTTCCATAAATAATAATACAATATACTTTCAGTGGGTTATCAAATCATTTCAACGAAAAAATGATGATTTCATTGATTTCTTTTCACAAAAATCGATTTTTTGAAAAATTCTGAGGTCGTAGACAAATTTTGAGACCAAGTTTAACGAATTTTTTCAAGGTCAAAAAGCGTTCGTACCACAATCTCTATAATTATTTCATATTCTGCCAAGTTCCAGCTTTCATTTTAAAAAAATTTCATCGCTTTATCTCATTTCTATCGAAAGTTCTTAGATTTTGACACAGAATTCTTCCGTTCGCCCCATAGTGCGGCGTCGCTACAGTAGAGAGCGAGAGACGCTTAAAACACGTTGTACAATAAAAATTAGGCGTCAACCCTTGTGAGACATGTAATAGGTAAGTCATAATTATATTATTAATAAACGATTAATCATTTCGCGACTGTAGGCACGAATCTGAAAACATTGCCCGCTTTACAGGGTGGATTGATGTAAAAACCGCCCGCAAACAATGTATTGATACAATGTTTTCTTCTCAAGGTCATTTCTATCGTTTTCAAGGTCATCGATATATTTTTTTATAAATGTATTTATATTTGTTCTCCTGCATATTCTAGTTAATATTAAAACGCATTCAGACAAAGTTACTTCAAATGACCTCAGGGGAACTACCCTTATCAAGAAAGATCATTTCTGGGATACCCAGTAGATCTCACTTTTAATCTGACAAATGCGGGCGTGTGATTGACGAATCATTAAGTTTGATTTTTCGAAACGTCCCGACCAAAACAATTTCATCTTGCATTGTTTAAACTTGTTTTCACAGGTAAAATAAGCTCCTATCGAATTTATCCGAAGTCTGGACAAGTGCAAGAGTACTCGACATATTGTTATATTCAATTTTACATATGAATGAAATGATACGAAAACATTTTATTGTACGTTTCAGACATATTTTTCAATGTATTATGGAATCATCCCCATTTCCGATTAATGCTCCATGTGCGTTGCATCCGGATGATATGAAAAGCATATTTATTCCCGTGAACACTGTGCCTCGAAACGCGAGCAATGTGTGCGTTATTATAAAACGGAATATATATTCCACATTCTGATCTTTGATTCCGTTTTATCCGCCGAAGGCCTTTCCCATTAAACCCTCTAACGAACCGCCAGCGTGCAATCAACTGATCCGATGAATTCTCGCGGGTGCGTGCACCCTTTTGTTCATTTTTTTCGAACGTGACACGCGTTCGCTCCAAAATGTCGAATTGTTGTCGTTAGCGGCAGAAGAATCACAACGAGCTAGACACATTGTTATCGTTACCATGTTACGAAAATTACGTACTACTTTTTGGTTCGATCGGTAACAACTTTTCATTGGAGCGCAGGGTTTTTCGCATGCCGCTGGCAATTTGCAATAATGGCCGAAAAACTACTATCGTTATTTCATTTGTAACTCCGCAAGTAGGAATTCACGATCTGTTAACTAATAACTAGACTGCGGATTTATATGCAAAATAAAAATTGTCTACATTCATTGCAACATACAGGAGCTACATACACATTCTTTTTCTTTCCTTAATTATTTTATCAAGTCCAAAATAAGAAAACAGAATTTATAGATTTTTAGAGTATTTTCACTATTATGATTTTGATCTACCCATGTTTGTCGTAAACGCATAAAATCTGCAGTCTACTTACACCCTTGTGCAAATTAATGTGGACAAGACAATTTTTGTTCAACTTTTTTAATATTGTACTATACGATTTGAATTTTTTTGGGAAGCTAGAGCAATTAGTTTACTACAGGATGTGAAAAGAAATTTTTTCAAAAATTGCAATTGATCGTAATTGTAGAAAAAATACTACAAGTTGCATTTCATCACCTTTTTATGTGTATGTGGGCCTATATCGAAAATTTAAAAAATAAGTTTTGTAAATCTGTGTCAATTAAACATATTCTGGAAATTTCGTCAATATCGGTCGACGTTGCAATGAGCTACACTAACAAGCATAACTGATTCAACACACTTTAAATCAGAATAACCTTTTTGTGAATGGACCAAACGACTTCAATTTCTCTGTAAGGCTAGAAGAATTAGTTTAGTAAATGACGTTTAAAAAATATTTTGAAAAAATGCATTTGGTCGGAATTGCGATAAAAAATAGTAAAAATTGATTTTTACAACTTTTTTAGCTGGGCCAATAACGAAAATTTAAAAGATGTATTTGCTAAACTCGTATAAATTATATACGCTCTGAAAATTTCATTGAAATTGGTTAATTGATTTACGAGCTATAAACGATCAAAAGTGGTAAAAATCGCAATTTTTCAAGATTTTCGGCCTTTTTACCACTTTTGATTGCTTATAGCTCGTAAACCAATTAATCAATTTCAATGAAACTTTCAGAGCGTATATAATTTATACTTAATTTATACTGGCCCAGCTCAAAAAGTAATAAAGATCAATTTTTACTATTTTTTATAGCAATTCCGACCAAATGCATTTTTTCAAAATATCGTTTAGACGTTATTTACTAAACTAATTCTTCTAGCCTTACAGAGAAATTGAAGTCGTTTGGTCCATTCATAAAAAAGTTATTCTGATTTAATGTGTGTTGAATCAGTTATGCTCGTTAGTGTATGTACAAATGTTTATAGATGGTAAAAATAGCAGATTTTCACGATTTTCGGCCTCTAAATGCAAACTGCAATAAGCCTAAGGATTCTTACATTTTTCAATGCCTTCCGTTTTTTCCCGTATCAACCGATTTCGATGAAATTTCCACAGTGCATATAATTGACACAGATCTACAGAATGTATATTTTAAATTTTCAATATAGGCCCAAAAAAGATGTAAAACGCAATTTTTAGTATTTTTTCTACAATTTCGATCAATTGCATTTTCTAAAAAAATTTCTTTTCACATCCTGTAGTAAACTAATTGCTCTAACTTCCCAAAACAGTTCAAATCGTATAGTACAATATTAAAAAAGTTGAACAAAAATTGTCTCGTCCACATTAATTTGCACAAGAGTGTATTTTGAGATACTTGTTTTCTTAATTTTTATAGCAAAAATCAATTGAAATACTATTACTGCAAAACACATTGCCCGTAACAATATTTTTATGTTATTTTCTAGTTACATTATAGTTTTACTTTCTGTTTCTTTCTGTTTCTGTTTCTTTTTTATTATTATTAACCCTCTCCGTGTTAATGTCAAATATATTCGACATTACATGAATGCATTTGTTGAAGGTTTTCTATAACGTTATGCACTTTTATTTGTTCGAATTCTTCGCTGTAAATTTTTATTCAACTTAAACAAACCGGTATTTTAAACACTGCACTTCCTCTAGTTTTTATTTATGTAGAGTAGAAAATGTGGACGCCATTTGTAGATTCGTGTGATTCAATCACATTAAAATATAGGTACTCGAAAAGACTATTACAAATCCTTATATTCTGTATAATTCCTTTCAGAACAAGAAAAATTTTGAATAAATAGTTTTTTTAAATTGTTGAGGCTCCTAATTTTCTATTAATCCTTCAAACCATATAGTCTAGTAGATCCAGCATCGAGGTTCCGTGGTGTAGCGGTTATCACGTCTGCTTTACACGCAGAAGGTCGCCAGTTCGATCCCGGCCGGAACCATATTTTTTTTATGACGCAAATTTTAAAAAATCACACGTTAACGACATCTATGTCATCCAAATTATTTATTTTCATTTTATCTATCGCTTTTCAGTGCTTTCGCGCTTCTTTACAAGTGGTACAGGGTGTCAAGAAATTATCTGTAAAAACAGTGTGATTTGACGCTTTAGAATTGGCGAAGAGCTGATAAAAAAGTTTTGTACAAAATTGACCATGACAGACTTTTTCAAGGTAAAATTCTTTTTATTTCTTCTACTTACAATTTATTTATTTCAAACTTCCCACAGAAACCATGGATAAAAAATGAACCATTCTCTTGAAAATTGACGTTGCAGAAATGAAATAACACAAACTTACTTCATTTAGAATTACATTAGGGGAGACCGGGGCTAATTGACTACCTTTTAACATATTTAATTTTTACCAATGAACCATTAGTATTTTGCTGACTTGTTGTGCATCAAAAGTTTGCACATTGACTTGGGTATACAGATTTAATTTTGAAAATCGCTTTGATTGAACCTAGTTCCAGGTTTAATCAAATTTAAACCCCGGGTGACATATCTAATGGGTTTAGTTGACCTAACAATTACGTTTAAGTGTTTAAGATAAAATAATAGTATTAACAATACTTCAATTTTTATTTGTTCATACATATCTACTGTAGTGAATCAGATGACGATTTGTAGGCAAAATTAAGCCAAATCAGGCTTACAAATCATCATCTGGGTCACAGTTAATACACGCATGTGATGCATTTTTCGTGAGCCCATTTGCTGCAACGTGTGCACTGCACTCAGTTTTCACCACGAACGCTATCAGTGTAAGATTCATTGCAGATCAAGCATTCTGAATCATCTTCTGATTCTGAGGACAAGGAATCTTTCTTGAATGACGTCAATCCTATGCTTAGTCAAATAGCCCCGTTAGACATTTTTATCATTGTAAGGGCCACACGTGCATAACCTCGATGCACCGGATAAAATAAAATACCTCAAATTATAGTGAATGTATCATATTTCCATAAACTAATCGTGAAAAAATATCAAGCAGTACTTAATGGACAAAAATTGATAAATAGTCGGAACGAAAATATTTATTTATCGCCGATGTTTTTAGATTTTTTATTCTTATTGGTATAACAAGTTTCGATCACGATAACACATCACATGGCACAGTGGTAAATGTTTCGATTTTAGGTGGACAAAAATAATTTTTCTCAATTAGTGAAAAACATATTTAATTGAGAAAATATATTATTAGACATACTGAACCAAATGATTCTAACAATTATATCTCATTATTTCCATTTTTTATCCATTAACGACTAGTTGAATGTTCCGAAACTGCGGTATATGTTAATGACTAATTTCGCTAATTTTTGTGTTGTGCATTGAAAAATGGAAAGTAAGTACATATGAAACTAATTTTTGTTTTCTCGTTTTAGTTTGAAACTAAAAGGAGGAAGTAAATAAAATGAATCATAATCAAAAGCGTTTTTTTATGAATGAGTAAATAAAGTAAGGTTATACTTTGACTCAAGCATACTCAAGCTGCAATTTTTTTGTATATTTTATCTACATGAATTACTTAACAACGTCGAAGAAAAATTAGCTGCTAGACCTGCTACTTAGTGACAAATTATTATATTTAAATGGGGCTGTGATGGGACCTCTGGGTATGTAATATATAATTTGTTATATGTAATTAAGTTACTGTAATTATAATTTTTAAAAAATCATATTAAAGTCATTTTCTTATATTCACAGACTTAATCTTCTATAAATCAGAAATATAGAAATATAAGAAAAACATCCGTTTGTTATAATTTTCATGTTCAATTCCATCATAACAAAAAATAAATGTCATAATTGTAATTATCAAGTATCAAGAGGATGTAAATTATTCAAAAATAATTTTGTCCACCTAAAATCGAAACATTTACCCACTGTGCGTGGTGAGCTAGTCATTCTTATGTTTCAATATCGCGGAAAGCAGCATCATCTACTTTATGGTATTACAATTAGAATGGATTAGTCGATTAACCCCATTAGTCAACTAGCCCCGGTCTCCCCCTACCGTGGTTTCTTTGAGAAGATGGTTCCTATCAAAAGATCTTGAAAAGTCTGTCAAGGTCAATTTTGCAGAACACTTTTTAACAGATCTTTGCCGATCCTAAGGCGTAGAATCACGCTGTAACTGTTTTTACAGATAATTTCTTGACACATTGTACAAAAAAGTTATATCACGCCTACTATTGACTTTTTATTGACGTTTGTCGTTCGAGTAAGTCGCCGGAAGTTTTAGTTTGTCCTGGTATCGATTGGAAGCCTCTCGCGGGACGAGCACCGCCCAAAGAGACGTCCGAATAGTTATGCAAATTTTGTGGATTTCCATAAAACAATTAAACCGAGTTTCCGTTGTTTACCACACTCGGTAAGCACGGCCCCTCGTCAACTCGTTCGAATGCGCCCTGTACACGTGTAAACGGCCCAAAACTCGAATCCCGGTCCCATTAGCGCTTACTGGGGCATCGTTTGCCGACGTAATTGTTAATTAATACGGCCACGGCTCGTTAGGAGTTCCGCGTGTATAATCGGTCCGAGAGATTCTCCGGTTCTTCGGTTGGCGGAAAATTACTTGCGCCCGTAAAAAACCTCCTCGTTTGTCGAGATTAATCCGTGAAAATAAAAGGTTGCTCGTTCAAATAATTTATTGACACAAAAAATCTTTATTGCACTACCCCTGACAGAAAACGTTCTATCAACATCGTAAATATGATTGTTGAAAGAATTGTGCGTTTATCAAAAACGATTAAATATTAATGTGAACTGACAAATACTTCTGTTCTTTTACTTTGAAATAACGTACTGTTTACCATTATGTAAATGTTATAAAAATATTTAAAATAGCACGAGAAAATTATTTCTTACGCATCGAATAAATGTGACTCGGTTGAGTGAACAAATTTTCCATACAAAATGCACAATATTTTTATACAATTATAGTGACAGATGCTCGATTTATGTGATCGATCGCTTTTTCCCACGGGCATTATTTATATTGTTGTAACTATCAATTTTGTAATTTTTCGATGTTGTAAACTAAAAATTGTTAATTGTTGAAATAAGACGAGGCATCATTCGGATGAAAATTGTATTATAATGCTCGCAGAGTCAACATCATGAATTTTAATGCAAACAGAAGATGAACTGTGGGAACGGTCTCATCATCCTGTTCGTTCCTGTTAGTAATCAATTTTCGATCGATGTTGAGTAAATTCCTGCTATTATCATTAACGATGGTTTATTCGATGAAACAAGATTGGAATTGTGAGTAATCAATTACGTCAATAAAGATTACATTACAAAATTGTTGAGCATTATACAACAATATAAATCGATTTATACGAACTCGAGCTACCGCGATAATTTTAATTAGAAATGAAAGTTTAATCAAGCTATCTGCGAAATATCCATAATCAATGATCACTTTAAAACCGCGGCACAAACCGAGTCGAATAAAACAATTTTGTAAAATAAACCTGAACAACAAACTCCGTTTTTACTTTGTTGTTTGCATTTTTATGCGAATTCGCATTTTTGTAGCCAAATATTACTGGAATCTTATTTTCCGCGCTATTAATTTCAATATACAAAAGTTGCATAGTCTAGGAAGATAATAAAAAGCAAAATTTTATGAACAGTAAACCTACCGAGCACGAAAAGTGAGGCGGATACATATTGCCTTATAAAAATGAAGATTATGCTGGTTATTTGTAGGTAAGTTTGTCCGAAACTTCTTGACTTTTATTTTTTTAATGCGAAACCCATAACCGAAAGATCTAAGATGTAAATGTTGACTCATCATCATCATCATCATCAATTTGAATAAAAAAGCATCGAAAAATAATTGTTTACCTTGTTATTTTATCGATTTTTTAACACTGTGTCAATTTGACACCGAGGGACAGATGCTCCTTAAATGAGGGACGGATGAGGGTTAAGACTTGTGTCCCCACACTTTACCTTCCCCTTCCCCTTCTATTCAAAAATATATAATAAATGTCAAATATCCAGATACATATGAGCCGTTTATTTTGAAAGTGGTCTAGGTCCATTTGTCAATTATCTTTTGTTGTAGTAACGTGTACAACTTGTAGTTAGATGTCATAAACAACATTTTGCAGTTAAGTATATTCAGAGTATATGATAATTTTTGATACACAAATTTTCACAATTATTTCAATAATTAAAGACATTATTTTGAAAGTGGCCTAAGTCTAATCCATTATTGATAATGTCCGGAAGTGCGGATTTTCAAATCAGGACATTCGTTTTTACCGAATGATAGAGATTTTGGCGTCGTAGAAATTTCATTAAAGAAAAATAATTTACTGTTTGTCCCCCAAGATTATTATAATATTATCAAAAAGTGCCGGAAAGGTAATAACTTTATTCTAAATGTAATGAAAGGGGAGGACGCAGTTTTTAAAAGCGTGAAGAATTTTATCGGAGAGACAATAAACTGGTTAAAAATATGCTGGATGCGTTTTTTGAGAAATTAACCATACAAAATTTTCTATAAGATATCAATGGATGAGAATGCAGAGTTTAAAATCCTGGATTTATTACCATGTAAGAAAATTCGAAAATATTGTATTGGCATCACTTTATAAAAATACATACAAGACGAATGACAACAGCGAAATACAAGGCTTCTTCAAATCCTTCCCGCATACACAAAATGCAGATGAGCAGTAAATTGTTATGTAATTTATATAGTTAGAAGATTTCCTCAATTGCATAAATTGTGTTTTTGAAATGTTGTAAAGAAATATAAAATAAATTGAGTTTTCCAAATTATGTCGAATGGACTTGGACTCTTTCAAATTTTATAACAAATCTAATTGTTAATTTTGAAAGTGGCTTAACTCCATTTGTGAAGAAGAAAACATATATTGTTCATTTAATAATTCCCATTATTTTAATAGGAATTGTAAATTTAACTCGCTTGGATACACTTAAGCAGTTTGATACATTGGTATCCCATACGTATATTTTTAATTTTGTTCAAACGCAAACTCTTAAATATTTCAATTTAAATATAAACGGACTTAGGTCACTTTCAAAATAAACGGCTCATATACTGTAATTAATTAAGATTTTTAAATGGAACATCCTAGTAGCAAAAAAGTCCAAGAACTCAAAAAAAGTCGAAGACATGCAGATTTTTACTGTATCAGTGGATAGGCATAAGTATTGTTCATGAATTTATTTGTAAATGATGCATAAATGAAAATTTATTTTTCCTATAGGTAATTTTTATTATTTGAAAACAACGTGCCTATATGCACTAATCCGCAGGATTACTATAGGTATTGATCACTGTCAATATTTAAACATTAAAAAGAGTATAGAATAAATATATATTTTCTTCTTTTTTTAGAAGAAATGACTAAAGATTTTAATTATTTTAATTAGCTGAGAAGAAAGTCGTGCGGCAAGGGGTTAATGGTTATAGCGGGAATTTGCATTTTGGCCAGCTCATTTTATGAGATTCAAGATCACCGGAACCTTTGTTTGCTGCCGTCGGACGAATATACGTTCAGAGCATGAAATTTTTGGGGTTATAAATGTCAGGACTACGGTAGTCGCGGACGCTGGACTCCGGTTAAGCAATTTGACAATGCAGAACAGCAGACACGCCTACGCACACGCGCACGAACACGCGAGCACACGTGAGCACACGTACGCAGGTTTCGCTCGAGTAAGGCTAATAATTGCCTTAGCCGGCTGGAAATTCATTATCCGCAAGTTCGTTAACGACTATCCCGACCTGGACTAATGGATTCCGGATTACTCATGGAACCGAAGTACGATCACGATCATCTCGCGGTCGGTTGCAACCAAGAAACTATGCGGGGGTGGCTGAACTTTATTAAATTGAACCGGCGCAAACCGGGAATAATGCCTTTTAAAAACGGAAAGTGGTGTCACGAAGAGTCCTATATTTCATTCCTGGGAACGAAGGATCTTATTACTGGACTGCGGCTCTTTAGGTAAAATGAAAATTATTTGCATTCGGCAGAAGTCACATGGAAGTTTCATTCTTCGTTTTATAATTTAATCAGCTGAATCTAGTACATTCACATTATTAAGTTATTTTCAAGTCGGTATTATTTTCAACCCCTGCCACAGGGGTACCGGCCACAGAGTGAGCACGTGTTGTAGATCGGAAACGAGGATCTGAGAGGTCTATTAAGCGGGCATGGAACACTTCACAATTGTATTCGTACTATTTAATAAAAGTAACTGTACAATAAACCACACGGTACACTTAACGTTAACTTATAGTAATAATCGGAACGCGACGCGAACGCGGGTTGACGAAACGATGGGACGAGTACGAAGACGAAAGCTAACGGCTAAACGAGCAGCGGTGATAAACAGAAGAGAGCGGTAAACATGATACATGAGCGGTTGCCGTTAACAGAGTGTCAGTCGATCAGCCGGGATCGACCGACCGAGGCATTGTTAGCTGTACGCAATGGTGGGGGGCACCGAAAAGGTGTGACGTCATCCGCGGTGACGAGAGCAAGATACGGCGGATCGGCACAATTGGTTTGCCGGAACAGCACGGTTTAATGAATTATGCTCTATTTCTTCTATTCTGCTCAACAATAAATTAAAAATCCATGAACATTCTACCTAATAGCACGCATGACAGAGAATTATCTCAGAATTTTTGGTTGCAAAATCAATTTTTTAAAAAAATCTGGAAGTATAAAATTGCCGATTTTATATTGAAGTTTTCAGACTACCACGTTTATCCCTTTGCGAACGTTTATCCCTTGTCGGCAAATAGCCGCCCAAGAATATAAAATGATATAATATAAAATAAATATAATGCACGAATATAAAACGTCTCATATGCAAACACGACTAAATTTGTTTGTTCATGATTTTGTTGGATTTTATGAAAAAGTTATTTGAATAAAGCTTTAGTTTTTATAACGCACACTTTCTTTACTCCGTCCGCAAAGGATTGAATTATTGTGTTAGGTGTGTCTCATCGTGATTATTATTTTTCGGATTTTACGAACAGCTTTAAAAAAATTGGAAATCTCCAAAAATTCAGTAATGAGATATTGTTGAAATCATTGTTCATAATTTTTTTCAAAATATTTTATGTAGTGCATCGTAGTTGAAAAATATGGGAATCAATTTTTTCGATGTTTCTTTACCTTTTTGTAGGTGTATTATGTGATATCAACGTTTTAATCATGTTCGTGTTTGCCTCGTTTGTCAGTATTCAATGTCGGTTTCCGTTATTAAGATACAGTGAGTCACAAAATTATTCGCTCACTCGCTAATGCGGCAAAGATGTACGAAATAATCAGGCAACGCAGGGTATTTTTCAATTTTTTATTTGGATATACATAGCTCAAAGTTTAATTCAAAAGAATCGTAATACAAAATTGCGAAATTTTCATTTATTATTAGAGAAATATGAGTTTTAAGAAATCTTGACCGTTTTTCACGCCACAAAATTATTCGCTCACGCCACGAAATCCACTGAAACAAATGCAATTTACAA
>CM052242.1:6440635-6517311 GCA_028455795.1 Lasioglossum marginatum
AGACGCAGTCATAAATCAAAAATAGTGTCCGGGCAGGCTCGTTGTCACTGAAAAACACGGCTTCTGGACAACGAACGAGCGATTACTGTATACCATTTTTGGAGTTTCTGGTTATTCGACAAACATAATATTGCACATCTGAGTTGTGCTAGCCTAGCACAAGTCAGCACAACTTCCAATTTCCCCAGCACAACGATATACAGTAATCGCTCGTTCGTTGTCCAGAAGCCGTGTTTTTCAGTGACAACGACCCTGCCGTGACGCTATTTTTGATTCATGACTGTGTCTAGAGTATCGCGCCGACCGCGCCGAGACTTCAATAGAGAGCCGAACATAGAGAAGAACAGAATGAAACACGGATCGGGTGGCCGAAGCGTATCGCCGTCGCCGGACAGATCTGAGTCCCGCGTGTTTCATTTTTACAGACACTATGTACAATTGAAATTATATCGTGTTTGATGTCATTTTAATCAGAAAAATGCCAGAAATACGTTCATGAAGATCCCATAAAAAAATAATGTAAATTAAGAAGTTTGAACATTCGATTCATTCGAGTCAATGTAGTGGTGTTTACATCGATATACCCGAGCCGACATCAATCGTCGCCGCCCTGCGGAGCGACGCGGCGTTGACAGACAGTGGAATGGGTAGGCACTGGACAACGATCCTGCCCACCATGCCAGACAACGAATGAGCGATTACTGTAAAGGGCACTTTACTCTTGTGCGCGGCCCTTCGCGCTTCCGTACTATACCATTTTTGGAGTTTCTGATCATTCGACAAACATAATATTGCATATCTGGGTTGTGCTTAAGCACAACTGGGTTGTGCTTAGCACAACTCAGCACAACTGTTAAAATTAGTTAATTCGACAAGTAGAGGGCTAACTTCTAGGAGGCATCTACCGCGCCGGCCACGCCGAGACTTCAATCGAGAGCCGAACATAGAGAAGGGCAGAATGTGCGCCGTCGGCAGCGACTGCCCGCGTCTCTTTCTTTCCCATACGCTGTCCTTCCTTACGACCGAAACTTTCACCGTCGATTAAACCACTAAATACAATTGAAATTATATCGTGTTTCAGAAATAAGCCAGTAAAAGTCCCATAAAAAAATAATGAAAATTAAGAAGTTTGAATATTCGATTCATGGTGTCAATGTAGTGGTGTTCACACCGATATACCCGAGCCGACATCAATCATCGCCGCCCTGCGGCGCCGCGTAGGCCGGAAGTGAAGTGGGTAGGTACTGAACAGTGATCGTGCCCACGACCCCGGACTGTAAAGGGGCTTTTACTGTAATGAGTTACCAGTAAATTGGCTTAAAATGCACTGGTTAAAATCAGAAAGGTCAAAACCCTACGTCATACAATTCAAATATGACTTTAATCAAGATTCAGAATTTAGTGCCATAAATATAAAAAATCTGGAGCATGTAGATCACTAGGTCTGAAAAATATAGACCAGCCGTTGCTATATCCTACACGTAGAACTGTGACCAGAGAAAAGAGGAAAGATATGATGGATCTGTTAAAATCCATTCCTCCTATTAAACATAATGACTACAATAACTTAAGAACAAATCGATATGACGGGACCTCAAATACAGCTGACGAAGAAGACATCATTTATATTGCTGCTAATCAATAACAAATAATAATATATTGTAAGAGAATAGTTATTTTTCATTTTTGCGAAAAATCTTTTAGAAAATGTAAAATAATGAACTTTTTCTGCAATAAGAAATATAATTTGAAGACTGATTTTGATGTTACCAGTTTTTTGTTACTTGTCAAATCGATTAACTCTCCTAGTCACCCAAAAGTTGTAGTATTGATAACGATTACACCAAGGCTGTTCTATCTTATTCATTCTACATGTCTTTTATATGAAAGCTACATCTGTATTTATGCATTATACAATGTTTATTTCAATTTTTATTGTAAAGGGAATTTTGAAAAAACAATGTATATTATTTCATCACATTTCTCCACTTTCTGTTTTATGGAGTTAATCGATTTGGCAAGTAAACGACTCATATGAGGATCGCCTTCAGTTTTTTAAACGGAATGTCTACTATTTTCTCTCAAATTCGGATAAATTATGAAACTCTGCGCAAACAGGAAATGCAGTATGTGCCGAGGAGGTACCGTTGCATCATAGAAGGAACACAGGCGAAGCGGGAAAGGGTAAAATTGTACAGAAGAAAGGCGTGTCATTGTTCGGCGACAGGATTACGCGCACCGCCGGACACGACAATAAACCGGAAGAAAATAATGGCACTTACGATTTACTGGCTGGACAACGATAAAGGAGAAGCTACGGTGCTCGCACGTCGGACACACCGGTGCGCCATTGCAGTTTTAATTTGTAAGCGTGCGCCCGATATGAACCCAGCAAAACGAAGAAAAAGGAACAGGAGGAAAGGAAAGGCACGTCGGCGCGCGGCGATATGCAGCACGTGCGCATCGACGTGTTCTTAAGTGCCGCGGGGAAAACTCGTTCGGAACAATGACCAGGAGAAGTTCGTATTTCTTCCTGTTATCGGCTGCAGTCCGGGACCGTTACACCGTTTATTGCACTCGGACTAGCGATTCGATACCCGAAATCGTGCTGTAAGTTACGACCGATGGCTATGATCGCTGTGTGAATCGATCTCGTAAAAGCTCTAAAAACGCCTTCTCACATTTGAATATCAGGCATCAACCAGATCAGGGGAGGGAACACGAATCGGGGGAAAAAATTAGCCCCTCTCTCCCAGTACAGGGGAGGGAACACGAATCGTTTCCTTCGATTCGTGTTCCCGAATCGAGAAGAAAAAGTTACCGCCTCTCTACCAGTACAGGATTAGTCACGTGACCGGCCTGTGACGGAAGCGTGGGGGAATAGAATACAGTAAAGCTTTGTATAGTCGCAAGCAGAGTTAAGCAGAATTACAATTGAATTACTCCAGGAATAATAATTACAAAGTAATTGAATTACATTGTAATTCAGTCATATTGTTGTTACGCGCGGAGGCTTTGCATACGTGTTGTTTGCTCCCTTCTTGGAACCACGTGTCCATGTTTGTAGGAGGTCCGGCTCACAGGCTCAAATAAACAGCTTTCCCCTTATGGGAAAGTACATGCAGCTGGAAATCTTAGTAACGTCTACCAGATTTTCCATTACCCCCACTACCATTTTATTAAACAATCCTCGCTATATAAAGGGCTCGGCCAGTCCACCACGGGCTTAGTTCTTTACTTAATACGAACCTGTACGCGTCTCGTGAGATAGGGTCTTATTCCCTTTCGATCATATTCTGAAAGAAGTTTCAAAACGCGGTTCTTAAAGGCAAGTCAAATAGACTACCTCCGCATTTCTCAGTGCGTCAAAACCGAGAGCTCGGGAATTAGCTTCCGCGAATCACACGTTACAAATAACAAGTGTATCCATTCAAATCTATTCTTGAATATATTGTACTTTTATCAGACATCTGAGAGTCTTTAATCTCATTCTCCATATCCATTTAGAATTCCAGTATGTAGAAAATTATCCCACTTTGATAAACCTTTACCGCTCGAGGTTTATCTATAATTCTTTTAGAGAGTTACGAGAGCCGACCTTTTACCAATTACAATGTATTTGAATTAGCACAACTCTGGTCGCAAGAGCCTCGGGGGGGTTCGTTTGCACAGTTTGTAGACAGACACTATTTTTTTGAGCTTCAAAGACCGAGCCGAACGTAGAAAAGGACAGCGCGTGTAAAGAGAGACCGCACGCGGCCGAAGCGACTGCGACTCTCCGCGTCTCTCTCTTTCCCATACGCTGTCCTCCCTTGCGCCCGAAACGTTCATCGTCAATTAAACCACTAAATACGGTTGAAATTATATCGTGTTTAGTGTCATTTTAATCAGAAAAATGCCAGAAATAAGTTGATGAAAGTCCCATAAAAAACAATGAAAAATAAACTAGCTTTGTAATTGGATTAGTTTGTAATTTGTATTTTGTAGTTTGTATTTTGTAATTGGTTCACACTGATATACCCGAGCCGAGGTTAGATTACTACAGTGGAGAAGATATTTTTCTGCATTCAACGTGTACAACCTTTTTGCGACTATAGAAGAATTACTGTATTTATCATGTGCAAAACTTTTTAAAATTATTGGTTTAGCTAGTTAGATAATCTAGATAATTAGATTTAAAAGTACCTACTTAAAAATTAGATAATTTGGTAAGAAAAATTGATAGAGGTAGTTCGGATAATTTAGAAAATCTGGAGAAGTGGAGAGTTCGGATAACAAGGACAGTCTTTCACCAATAACAAAAACTTTTCTATATATATATAGCAAGAATTTTTTAAAAGTCAGAGTCCTGAGGCAGCTACAACAGATGCTAAACCGTACTGTAGCTCGGTCGGCGTTGTCACTTAACGTTAAACCGAGTTAAGCAAAGTTAAACCCTGAAGATGAACACGTTTACAGAGTTGGCCGAGTATAACCCCGCAGTGTTTGTTCTTCGCCTGCGAAGGATTTCGAAATTGAACCTCGCATAATTCCTTGAGGGCGCGCGCGAATAACTCCGTCGCCTAAAACCAGGAAACTTCGCTCGTTACTGCCACAGAAGTCAGACCTTGTTGTTATCCACCGACAAAAATAGATTTTGCGGGGAAACACTTAACAGCGACTTATGCGAGCGGATAACTAGTATCAGCAATGAAAACAGATTACGAAATTGATTACGGAACATCTAGGAAGTTTCCAAATAAATGAAAGTGAACTACATGTTCGTGAATATGTAGATTTTTACAGAATAATTTACAACATAATGAGTCAGATCTGTCTTGTCTTTGATGATCATAGTCTCTTTCATTTAACAGAGTAATGACTCGTGTCCCATCATTGCACATTTTTTTCTAGCATTACAGTAAAGTCGCGATATTTTTACAACGGCTGTGTTCTGCACGGAGACATATCGTGTAGGAACATTATTTTTTAATGACTGAAATATCGCGACTTTACTGTACCATACATTCCCAAGTTACCATTTGTAACTGATTAAAACAATTGACCAAGATGCACAATTTGTTTTCAAGAAAAGATCCGCAGAACTTTCTGAGCAACCTAACACACTTGCTTCGACCCGTTCCCCTCGAACGAAAATTAGAGCAAAGGGAAACCGAGATACGTATTATCGTGTAGCTCGTCTTGCGCAGAGACCCGTCTCGGAGCGCGTGTGTACGGTTAACCGATTTCATGGTTCCATTGTAACATATACAGCATACACGAGGCAGCAAATATTTAAGTTCGCTAACGAAGCAAATACCGGTTGGTTGTTCCAGAAGTAGAGGAGCGGTCCGGCGGGAAGGCGCGCGGCGGTAAACTAGCGCGTCGTGCGCGCTCCTTCAAGGAGGACTTCCTGGAGAAGCTCTCCCAGATGCGTTCCCCAGGCAGCGGAAGCGGGGGCGGAGGTAGCGGGGCGGCCACGAGGGCGGCTTCGCCCTCCTCGCCGCGAACGCCTAGGGATAAAAACGCGCCCGCCTGCACCACCGATACCGCGGCGGCCGCCCTCGACAAGAACCCCATCCGAGACCTGCACATCCACGTGCGACAGGTGCAGCTGGCGCTGCTCCACTTCAGGGACGTTGTTTGGAAGAAGAAGCTCGAGATGCTGCCGGGAAACGGCACCATCGTCCTCGACACCGTCACCACGATACAGTCCGTACTGAAGTCATATCTCCTTTACGAGAATAGGTGAGAATCGTTCGTCTGGATCATTAAGGGAGAATGGGACAATGACGGTCACTTAACCCCTTGCCGTATTATTTTCTTTACAGTTACAGCGATTAAAACATCTTTATCCCCAAAAATGTCGTAGAAGAGAAAGGAAAATTTAAATTTTTTGCATAGTAATTTAAGTATTGATTACGAACGAATCAAATTTTATTTCATTTAAAAAGAAAGGCATTCATATTTATTAGGCTTTGTTTAACCCTTATGTAGTCAATCAAAATGTATAGATTATTTAAAATCTTTCTGTATTTAACATGTTTGCACAAATTCTCATTATAAGACTAAGATAAATTAATATATTAATAAGAGTAAAGAATGGACATTCAGAGAAATTTTGTAATATTTTTTAGAGAAACATTAACAAATTGTTGAAAAAGAAAAGGGTACCCGGTTGACTACACAAGGGTTAAAGTTTAAAATCTCCATGACGAGCGTGACTTGCTAAAATACGGCAAGGGGTTAACCAATCCTATAATCAAATGGAAATATGGGATGAAATATTTATTTAATGATACGTTCCGTAAAGTCGAATCATTCGTTTATTCGTAGGGTGACCATTGTCCAGAAAATGATTGTTAGTGGACCGCTCAAAATTTTGTTATTGGGACAACTCACATTATTCGTACAGTCGAACCTCTGTAACTCGGAAACGACAACAATTTTGTTTATTCCCGTCCTCTCTCCTTCGAGGAGCTCCGTTAGTCGAAACAAAAGTTTCTTTCACTCGAATTATTTACCCCTTGTGTCTAAATTATTTTACCTCTCAGACTTTTTTAAATACATACGACAATATTTGGGTTAAACTTCGCGGTACGGGATCAAAAATGTTTAACTTTTTTTAATGCAATCCGGTACATTTTGACGAGAAAATACCGAAAATCTATGTTTTAGTGTTAGGAATCCACTGGTTCAAAAGTTTTGCTTGTTTAAAGTTCATGTATTTATGATATGTATTGAGCGTCGCGCCTAGAACCCATTAGTTTATTTAGCATGGAACAGAACCTATACCAACTTTTGACATACTAAATATGGGTATAAATACAGTAGAACCTTGATTAACCAGATCCCGATTATAAACAAATATGCGTTTAAATATGATTATATGAGGTTATTACAGGCCAAATCGATTAATTCCACTTTTTGAAATATTTTAGATTTAAGTGTCGAAGCATTTCGGGGGTTCAGTCATAACTTTTTTTATTTATAATAAATTTCCCAAATAATACAGATTAACACCATTAAACAACATTTTTTTTGATCGCCAAATAATAAATGATTTATTTCAGAAGCCATTCTGATTAAATTTACTCTAATGTAAATCATTGAAATAATGAAATCCGTGTTCAAAAAATTTTAATATTTCTATATTTCAAATGGTGTAAATATTTCAAAAAGTGGAGTTAATCGATTTGGCCTGTGAACGGCTCATATATGTACATATATCTTGCGGAAATAGAATTATTGAAATTAGAGTATTATTGAAATTAGGTATATTAACGGTTAATAAACTTTTTCTGCAATAAAAAATATAATTTGAACTTGTCAAATCGATTAACTCCCTTAGTCACCCAAAAGTTGTGATATTAATAACAACTACACTACTATCTTATTCATTCTACATGTCTTTATATGAAAGCTATATCTGTCTTTAAAGGGAATCTTGAAAAACAATGTACATTATTTCATCACATTTCTCCACTTTCTGTTTTATGGAGTTAATCGATTTGGCAAGTGAGCGGCTCATATTATAAAGGGAAATAAATTTTCAAGAATAAAAAATTTATTTTGGAATATAATGTACATTTTAATTATGTCCCTCGGGTGTCGATGATCCATCGGGCCTTGATTTATCCGGGCTGTTTGTCTCCCGATCAAGCCGGTTAATCGAGGTCCTACTGTATCTAAAAACGAAATTTCTAGAACTTGAAGATTTGAAATATTCCCTTGAAATTCGACTTGCCGAAGTTCGATTGTAACGTAGTCGCACTTTTCTAACTATTTAATAGAAAGTATGTGCTAGGGGACTTATCTGATATTATTGTTGTTTTGATTATTATTATTATAGCTCCGCTCTGGGTTCAGCGACGGATCTAGTCTATCAGACACTAGCGCAATTGTTACAGCTCTGTGATGAGGTATTGCTGCAGGGCGATCAATCACCAGCGTTAGACACGGAGCACGTGACGCACGTGATAAGAGTAGTTGAAGAAGCTGTGAAAAATTTGGTTGCCCTGGCGAATGAGAAGATCGCCAACAGACAGAAACCTGCAGCTGTCGCTGCTAACAACAGGTATCAACAGATCCATCTTCGTTTCACTTACCAGTGAAGGATTCGAACGAAAAGACTTCGATTTTAACGAACTCTTATGCTATGACAGAATAATGACAGGCTCCTAATGATAGATATGAAATATTGTCCGTGCACACAAGGTTTTGTAATAGAAGTTGCTAATAGGAATAAACCTGTACAATAATACTGAATTGTATATTTAACACTAAACCTACCGAGCCTTAAATGCTCCCTTATAAAAATGACAAGATTGATTTTATTTAGACTTTGTGCGGCTCCTATTATAATACTCTACTATAATGCTCTACTAAAGATATTTATAGAATCAATTCTTATAAAATCATTTTTATTATTTCAATAATTGTAAAATAATAAATCTGGAACCGGTCATTTTGACCCGGTGGTGGTAGGTTTAGTGTTAAAACTATCGAGCAACTATGCCTAATATTTCATGTACACATACTAATGTGCATATTATTATGAATAAAGAGCGGATTTTATGCAGTTACGACAAAAAAAAGAAGAATTTAATTAGAAAGAATTCATTTAAAAATACTGTTATATCATTTTCAACCTATTAAACATATTACGAAAGAAAATAAATTTCTATTTCGCTCCAGCTTGTTGAAATCCAGGTGGAAAATTTTTATTTTGCATAAAGAACCGCTGTCTAATTATGAACCTCTATGGTACAAAACCTTGTTACAATTGAAGTCGAAGTTGGGGTTCTTCCCTTGCTAGAGAAAGATAGACTACTGGAAATGTTTATTGTAAGACCTGAATACATAAAAATTTCAGTAAATGTACAATTATTATCTTTATAAGTCAATACATAGCACTCGATATATGTAAAATGATAATTTATGCCTGGAATATATGAAAAGAATCTGTAAAGAATTTAAACATCGGTTAAAAACAGGCTAGCTATGTAAAGATCAAATATCTGTTTATAATGAAAATAAATTGAATAGAAATTGTTGGACGCCGACAACGATCGAGTTAGCATGATACGATAAATATTGCCAGTAGCGTAAAAACCATTTTGATATTTTTTTGTGTCGTCATGTACCAATGAAAACTTGACAATCATTGAAATGGTTTCAGAACGTCGGGTTATGGGTCGGAATTGACGCCACAAAGAAATTCCTTACCCGATATTCCGCTAACCCCGAGGGAACGGCAGATTTTAGAGCAGACCGCTGCGACTACTAGTCTGGTCCGTAGTTCGCATAGTTCCGAGTCGATTTTAAGGGATTCTAGTCCACCCCCAAAACCACCACTCCCTGAGAGGTAGTTCCCTAAGCTTCTCATAGTAGCGATCAGTGTGAGGCAAATTATGAGCGAAACGAAAACTTATTGTTATGACCTTAACTTTATTTTCACTGAATCAATGATAATCCCGAAGCTTTTGTAAATGCAAATCTTTAATTCGTACTGTGAAATTTGTATAAACATTATAACGGCTGTGGATTGAATGAAATTATTGATTATTTCAGTCTGTTCCTCGAAAGAAGACATCTGAAATACGCCCACAGTCATAATAGCTGTCCATTCCACTGCTACTGCTTCATACCTTTGCTATATGGGAGTGGAGTGGACAGCTATTAAGACAGTGGGCGTATTTCAGGTGTATTCTTTTGAAAAGCAGTGCATAGTAAATAATAATTGCGGATGGCAATCATTTAATTGATTTAAAATAACACTGTAGAAATCATTTGAACACGCACCTGTTATTTTGTTTAGGAACAATTACTTGAACTGCGGATCAAATTATTTTTACAATTACCTTTTAGATCATGTATCAAAATTAGAAATGCTGGAATGAAAGAATGCGCTGCTTTTTGGTTATTTGAATAATTAAATCATCCGGCTTTATAAATTATTTTTTCTTGCTCGTGTACTTCAGAGAAATGTATAGCAGGTTATTATAAATAAATTGGCGCTATATGTATCACAAGCAACCGCCACGGATGTCCAATTCAATCCTGTTTGGTTTGCAAGGTCCAAGATTGACCCGTCGTGGGACGCGTTTATTCGGAGTGTCACCAGCTAAATTAATTTTGAGTGACTGATTCAAATATAGAATAAGTGACGTTCCATGATTTATATTGTATGATTTGAATCGTATATGTTTAATATAATAAAGCCGACACTTGCAGAATTTTGAGAGTTAAACGACTATCGTTCCATGTCGGAGAAACAAAATTAGCCGATTTTTTCCTGGGGGTGTGGTATCGATAATACAAAAATTAAAAAATGTATAAATTAACGACAAAGCTTATTAACTGCCTCACACTGAAAACAAGCATGTACTGTGTATGTAGCATTAGTATCATTTTACGCTGAAACGGATCACTTTTTGAACACGATGTTAAATTCGAATATTTTAAGGACAGTGAGGATTTCCAAGTTATTATTTTTGTTTAAGTTTGCATCAAAAGCTGTTTAAAGTAAAGCGAACTGAAAAAGTTTTCTCTCAGAATATTTTTCGATCAAAAATTCACCAATCCACGTTTTTTGGAATAATATTAATAATTCAACTCTTCCACATCTCTCGTCAGAATTGTTTTAAATCATAAATAACGATTCCATTTAAAATAATCCATTAAGACTCGTTCAACCACTTTCGGTGGATTTGCATTATTGGATTCCATTTATATTTCAGTCATAAAAGAGGATTTCACGGATTTGATTAATCTATTTTCCATCACTATTTCTATTTCCGTCTGGATCCTAGGGTATTTTGAAATTTTTAGATTAATTGAAATATTTACAACACTGTGATAAACCCATTTTTTTCTTGAATCATAAAGACTTATGTTTTATACTTCGTTTTATAGTGGGCTTTATGTGGTGTCTAGAATTAGAATTAAAAAGTCGCAGAGGACAGCTAGTGAGGCTTTGTGCACTGCTGTTCAGCGTCCAGAAAGTGATCCGTTTGGCGTCCAATGAAATTCTCGCGATTGAGATTGGCATTGATATTTCAGAACAAATGTGTGTCTGTCGGAGGAAAATAGTTCTTCCGGGACACCGCCGCCGTTGCCCCCGAAACGGAGAACGCGGGCTCAGCAATTGTTGGAGGAGTCCGAAGGTCTTTTAGCGTCTAGTCTTGATAGGGTCTCCCTGCGAAGTCGATCTCCAGAGGATTCGTCGTCACTTTTAAGCGCGTCGGCTGGAAGTTTGGATTCGGCTCTGAATCATTCTCGCGACGAGGACGAGATTAGAGCGATCATGGGACCAAACGACGAGTCTCTGAACGACAGTATGGATCTCAGCCTAATGGCTACTATTCAAGGTAACTGATTTTCTTTCGATGGACGCTCCATTGATAACATAATCGGTAGCATAACACTGGTAAGACAGGCTTGAGCTTTTGGTATTGATCAAGATATATTTTGATTTCTCGAAAAAAAAAATATCAATATTATTACAAGGGTATTTGAAACTGCTTTCCTACAATTTTATAATTAGAGACTTCTATTAACCCCTTTCAAAAATGTCGTAGAAGAGAAAAGAAAATTTATATGTTTTGTATGACTACATTTATTTTAATGCTTACACATTGATTATTACAAACGAATCAAATTTTATTTCATTTGAAAAGAAAGACATAACATTTATATCTATTAGACTTTGTTTACAATCTTAATGACAGTTCATGAAATCCCAGAACACTCAGATAATGAGGACTAAAAGCCCCCAAGAAGGTTGCGACAGAATTCCACAAGTACATTCCCATATGTGTCCAGATGAACTTGGTACACACACCTCTTACTCGGGAAAATAATTCTGAACCGCGTTTGGCTTAATCGTCGAGAGCCAGTCTTGCTAGGAAAGTCCCAGAGTACAGATCACGCAGACCAGTTCGTTAAAATAGACAGTTGTTAACTAAAACAAAAAAACCATACAAAAAGGTAAAACTCTCTAAAGTATCGTTGAAAAATTTCATTATTTAATTATATGCATTAGCACTTCGACTGCCAATTCTTCTGCCAAGCTTGAATATCAATTTTATTAGGATCATTTAAGGGATTGTGTGATTATCATATTTAATATTTCATTCACTTGTGTATTTAATATAATGTTTATTATTTAATTATATGCATTAACACTTTGACTGCCACGTTGGTCATATATGGTTGACACAATTCTTCTGCCAATTTTATTAGGATCACTTAAGGTGTTGATTTTATCATATTTAATATTTCATTCACTTGTGTATTAAATATAATGTTTACTTACATATTTCATCTCTTTTATAGGCATGCAAGTCAATGGTACTTCAAACTGTAGCTGCTGGGACGGTTCCGAATCCAGTATACCAAGCACAATGCTGTTGGGTCAACAAACTCCCCAAGAAATGCTTAACGCGTTCACCGGTATGCGACACAAAAATTCATTTTCGACGAATACCCAGTAGCACAGTAACGGGAACGAGTGACATCGCATATTTATAAGCGCAAAGAAAAATGTATGAGCTAAAATTACGCAAGAATTCCTCAAATAGCTAGTGGAGCAAGTAGCGTAGGCGTCAGACCTTCCGACCACGCGAATAAACAGTATCGTATAGATCTTCATCGAAGTCGGTGTAATTCCGTTAGCATTCTTTTTCTCGATCGTCCCGAAAGATCAGTTCGATGAAAGTCCGATATCCATGATGTCCGTCGGCTGGGAAACTGTGAAAGCTCTCCTCCGTAAGAAGGATTATTCTCAGAACTTTGCCAACGCAAAATTTATCCTTAAATAAAGACATTCTCGACACGTTACGGTGCGTGATACGGCAATATACGTGTTTCAGGTATAGAAGGGAAACTGGAACGATTATCCACCCAAACGCAAGAGTCCGGTGTGGTATCCATGCACTCACAACGAAGTTCGTCCCAAAGTTACACCACCTCAAGCATCACATCCAAAAGATCATCCCAGCAGAGTAGCATTAGTTACAACTCCCAGACGTTTAACTCGCAGCAGCAATTGTTCTCCCAGACCAAGATGTCTTCTGACAGTAACGGGTCCATATTCACCCAGAAGACAATGAGTAGTTCGAAAAGTACCATTAGCACAACAAATATGACTGGAAACGGGGACCCTGCGTTGCTGGAGAAACTGGTAAATGTGAGTGTTGCATGCTCGTCCCTGTTCTCTTTTTAATAAGAAGCTCAGTCAGAAGTAGCGTCGCGCAATTTGTAAATTATTCTATAGCAGACAAATACGTTATCAACAGCTATAAGCCAAGTAGTCGACCGAAAGTTAATTTGTAAACTTCGTTAGTTTTCCATTAATTACGCCATTTATGTTTCATTATTAATAGCTTTGTACCGTTTCTCTTTTATTTATTATTTCTGTAATTCGTTGTGAATAATTCATATGCTAGAATACTATTTTTGACGCATAGTACTGTTATAACTAGACAACGGATTTTATGCATTTATGACAAAAATGAGTAGGTGTCACTTCAAACAGTTAAAATGCGTTTATAGCTCATCGAGCGCCCCTGAAAAAGAGTAAGATCAAATTCTATTTCACTTCAATTTCACGATCTTCAACGGTGACAAAATTGTGTAAAAATCCGCAGTCTAGTTATAACTAAATTGCGGATTTTCTGCATCTATTGACTTTGAATTTATCGAAACCGTTAAGGCGGTAGACTCGTTTCCAGAATTGTAAGGGTTCGGGATGCGCGTTCTCATTTCTCGATAATACAAAAATGGGGGTTTTCAGTAGTAAAAAACGTTAGAAAAAAGATCGATCTAGGCCGCTATCGTCCTATTTTCATAGCTACATGCTGCCGAATAATGCAAATTACGCCTCATAAACGTAAAAATAGGACTTTCGAGGGCAATCGCGGCCTACATTAATCAAAAGATTAATGTAGATAAAAATCTAGCGCTTCTGACTACTGAAAAATCCCATCTTTGTATTGTCGAGAAATGAGAACACGCATCCCGCACCCTTGCAATTCTGGAAACGAGTTTACCACTGTAAGAGAAGAAATACATATTTATCGAACTTCTTGCTGCTTCTTGGATCCGCAGTGTAGTTATGATTTTTATTAGAAAAGTTCTGTATCAACATCGGACTTACATTGTTTTTGTATTATGTAGGAAATAGAATCGACTTCTGTGTCAGACACGAACGGCGTGCCACCGGCATTGCCGGAAAAACGTTCGAAGCGTAGAAAAGAGCGTCAGCCGTCGCAGTACGACAATGTACCTGAGAACGAGCATTTATCAACCTGTAGTTTACATACCAGTAACGGCGACAGTCCGGATGCCAGTAAACCACCGCCGCTTCCGCTCAAAAAGAGACACAGTAAGTCGAACTGTAATTAACAGCGAGGACAATAATAAAGCAATTAACGAGCAGCCCTCTCGAATCCACGCTGTGTCTGCTTTATTACCGTCCGATATATAGATCTTAGATTATAATCGATAACGGTAACAGTGAGAACAGATTATTGTCGAAAATTGAGTTGGCGGACAAAATTGTTCTAGAAATTGGATAGATTGTATTTTAGAGTAGATTGCTCCGAAATCTCTTTCCTGGTAGTAGGTTAAAACTGATGAAATATTTTGTATCCCCCAGTGTTCCAATCAGTGGCATATTCTGGTAAGTGGGGTCCTGCCCACACAAAATCAGCTATCCCACAGCAAACACTTTCACGCTAAGTTGAAATCCTTCGTTTCACGCATTAATACACGATTTTTAAGCTCCTAGCTTCTTTGCGGCATGTTTATGATCTTCTATTTATTCTCTCATTTTTATGAAAATGATTTTGATACACGTCATTTGGTTTTGATACCGACCTTGGATATTTTATTCATATCTTTAGCTTTCTTCGTGGCTTATATTATTAATTAATGTGACATTAAAACCGGACGATAATATTTCATTTTTCTTTCTGTGTATTAATATCGAATTTTAGAGAATTCGTTAACAAGAAGCAACATTCTCCGAATTTATAACTAATTACTCGTGTTTAATGCACAATATACTGCACTTCTTTGGATTGCTCATAATAGCTCTGCTGCGAGTTCTAAATTTCATTAACAATAGAAACTAATCTTCAGCTACCGGCGTGGGCGTCGACATTGTTTCACTAATTGAGTTGACCTTTTCTGGCTAATAGTCAGTTTAACACTTACGCTTCTTCAACTGGAACAGCTCCAGAGAGTTCAGTTTCCACCTTCACGATTATGTGTGAAGAATCGGCGAAATAGAACGATCTTGCTCTAATACCGCAGTTTTAGAAATGAAAGCATTCATGCTTGTGTAACATCAGTTCTGTATAGTGTTTGATCCCGAATTGATCGTCTATGCAAAAATGTTGTTCAAAAGATTGCATTCACATTCCAGTAAGTCGGTTAGAAACTTTGCGTGCTCGAATTTTCTCTAACATTTAAGTGAAGATACACGCTTGTGCATCAGTGTTTTTTCTGTATTTTATTCACCTGCGCTTTTAATACGTTTTATAACATAAATCATGCTTGTATCTACCATATGTATTATACATATCATGGAATCACAATTTTTATTTACCTTTTTATGTTATTACACCATTCGCCGTCCAATGTATTATAGAAGTTACTGAAACCTGGTCGTGTCTATTTCAGTTATGGCGTACATGGAGATGTTTGGGAACTGTTCCCACAGTAACAATGACTTCATCTCTGGTCTTGGGACTCGCCATTCGGTGGCAGCTTATAATTCAATGCAAGCAGAATGGCAAAAACACGAGATGGCCCTTACCACTACCCAGTCGTGCTCCTTCATGGCGCACACTATGGCTACGTTACATGACAGCTCAAAGTATGTGATTTAATATTTATTTAATACATATGCGTTGTGACACTGCGTACATACATTCCGGTTTTCTTTCAGTACCTCCATAACTATGACACCGCCAGTAGCTGAAATAACAAATAATTCTAGTCTCCCACCCGCATTGCCACCAAAGAGGTCCCGTTCCATTAAATCAAACGCAACACCCCCGCCTATATCACCGAAACCTACCGTTAGTATGCAAAGTATACACACAATCGAACCCGTAGTCACTTCGACTCCAGTGAAAACAGAAGAAACTGTGTGCACACATGAGAAGAAAGAACTCGCACCTTCGACGCCGGTGAAATCGGTGAGTACCGTATCGGTTTTCAAAGTATACAAAACTAGACTCGACTATACAGTCGAGGACACCCTTCAGGAACTAATAACTGGACAGAGGATTTTATGCGTTTACTACAAAAATCAGTAGGTGTAATTTAAAACAGTAAAAACATTAGAAGAATTTAAAGATACTGTTATATTATTTTCAACCTATTCAACATATTAACAAAGAAAATAAATTTGTATATCACTTCAGTTTGTTGCAATTCAGGTAGAAAATTTTTATTTTGCGTAAAGATCCACTGTCTACTAATAACTTTTGTAAAATTTGACCGAACACGACTTGCCAACTGGTCAACACAATTAGTTTTCAAAGGGTGTCCCCTTAAGGAGGTAGACTGGTTTCCAGGATTGCGATGGGGGTTTTCAGTAGTCAAAAGCGCTAGATAAAAGATGAATCTAGGCCGTGATCGCCTTCAAAAGTCCTATTTTTACGTTTACGAGGAATAATTTGCATTATTCGGAAGCATAATGCTGCGACAGCTACAGTGACTTACAATAATATTCGGACACTCTTAAGTAGACGACAATTTTTTTAATATTGGACCATACAATTTGAACTTCTTTGAGAAGTTAGAACAATTGGTTTGCTACACAACGTGATAAAAATTTTTGAAAAAATTGCAAGTTGTCGGAATTTCAGAGAAATTACTAAAAGTTGGCCCACATAAAAAAGTTGTAAAATGCAACTTGTAGTATTTTCTATACAATTCCGACCAATTACAATTTTCGCTTGCTCTAGCTTCTGAAAAAAGTTCAAATCGTATAGTCCAATATTAAGAAAGTTATCGTGTTTTTGAGAGCGTCCGAATATTAATGCGAGTCACTATACATGCTGCCGAATAATGCAAATTACGATCGCAGCCTAGATTGATCTTTTATCTAGCGCTTTTGACTACTGAAAAACCGCATCTTTGCACTATCGAGAAATGAGAAGGCGTACCCTTGCAATCATAGAAACGAGTGCAGCCAATTTTATACCCGTCTGTACATCGGCTAATTATTCTTTAATTGTGAATGTCTCCCTTTGCAGAATAATATTACCTCAGAAACAATATTGCCATCTTCAAGACCCGCGAGCAATGCTCCGTCGTCGATATCGGTTGACGAAAACACTCTTGAACTGAGAGACGTTGACCAGAACAAGTATTCTTCAAGCATTCTCGAGGAATTGGACGTCACCAAGTATTTAGTTTTCAAGAAGCCTGACGAAGAAGGACCAGACATACGGGGAGGACATCCAGATGCACTGCTAATCCATGCAACCAAAGCTAATAAACATGGTAAGCGTTTCCTACATCGTTCTAAGAAATGCATTATTAATAAACGTTCCTTAAAGAATATAATTATTGGATTTCTTTCATGCTTCTTAGATGAGAAGGAGTCAGGTCAGTTAGTACTCCCTTCGACGTTCGTTTTAAATTTATACAACATTAGTAGTAACAATTTCATGAAAAATTGGACATAATATTTTACAGATGCCTATCTTTTTACAGATTTCCTATATCAAGAAGCATTCTTAACAACGTATAGGACCTTTATGCAGCCACTCGAACTAATTCAGAAATTACACAGACGTCATCAATTATTCTCTTGCTCTGCTGACGTCGCTGAACAAAGGGCAGCTCGCGAGGCGTTTGCTTTACTAGTTAGAGTCGTTAGTGATTTAACGTAAGCCATTCTTATATCGATCATATATGCAGTAATCAGGAACAGCTGAAAAATATTATATTTTTCTAGCATATCGGACCTCGATGATACTCTCCTGCAGACCTTAATGGAATACGTGCTACAACTAGTATGCACCGGCGACCTCACCATGGCGAAGGCTCTGCGAGTGAAAATTTTAGAGAAGCATCAAGCGAAACAGTTGCAATCAGCACAGCCAATCCTCTCGTCACTAAGCGTGTCAACGAAGCAAGCTTCTCTTCTCGATTTCAAGAGCGAACAGATAGCTGAACAAATGACGCTACTAGACGCGGATTTGTTTATGAAAATCGAAATACCGGAAGTGCTGATCTGGGCCCAGGAACAGAACGAGGAACGAAGCCCGAATCTAACCAGGTTCACGGAACACTTCAACAAAATGTCGTACTGGGCCAGATCGAGGATTCTAGAGCATAGGTTAGAGAACGAGGCGAAGGATAGAGAGAAATATGTGGTTAAATTTATTAAAATAATGAAGCACCTTAGAAAGATCAACAATTTTAATAGTTATCTAGCCTTGCTTTCTGCACTGGATAGCGCGCCTATTAGAAGGCTCGAGTGGCAAAAGCATATTACAGAAGGCTTGAAGGAATATTGTGCTCTTATCGATAGTTCTAGCAGTTTTAGAGCCTACAGGCAAGCTCTGGCTGAAACGCAACCGCCGTGTATCCCATACATGTGAGATCCATTTTCAATATAATTTGATTAACGACATACTATAGAAGTTGATAAACGAATAAATATTCTGTCTATTTTCAGTGGTCTCGTATTACAAGATCTTACGTTTGTGCATATTGGAAACAGTGATTTATTACCTGATGGCACTATTAACTTTTCAAAAAGATGGCAACAGTTCAATATCGTCGAAAATATGAAAAGGTTCAAAAAAGGGTACGGTTGTCTCTTCCTGTGTTTTATATTTCATTCGCTTATATTTATTAGAACATATAGAGATGATGAACACTTATTAGTAGACAGCGAATCTTTATGCAAAATAAAAATGTTCTGTCTAAATTGCAACAAACTGGAGTGAAATAAAAATTCATTCTCTTTCTCACTATGTTTAATAGGTTGAAAATAATATAACAGTATTTTTAAATTCTTTTAATGTTTTTACTGTTTTAAATTACACCTACTCATTTTTCTGCTGTCTACTTATATTAGTTAATATAAACCATTAGCACTCGAGTGGCGACTCAAGAGTCACCACTAAAAATTGCTATACCATTATTCAAAATATTATCTAGATTATTAACTATGTTGGTATCTAAACAATTGCTAAATATTTAAGTATTGAAGGAGGTGTTACATCAATTTCATATCCATAAAATGACAAAAATGTTTAATTTTCGAGTTGAAATAGCTCCGACTGCAAAGGGTTGAATATACAGTTAATTTTTTCCGAATGCAACCTTAATTTACGAACCTGGTAATTGTTTGTTGCAGGAGATACTCGTTCAAGAAACACGAACGTATAATAACGTTCTTCAACAATTTCAGTGATTTCCTCTCTGAGGAGGCGATGTGGCAGATTTCGGAGAGCATCAAACCGCGCGGGGGTAAAAAGGCCCAGTCACAGAACTAGAATATATCTAACCCTTTCACTGCCTGCGTCTCGAAATCGAAAGGCTGAACCAATGAATTAGATCGTTTATATTTATGGTATTTAGATAATCGCTTAATTGCAAAAACCAAATCGAAAATTATACAACACACTGAAGGCAGTGAAAGGGTTAGCTCGGTCTACCCCATTTCAACAGCCTCTGTGAGGTTGTATTTTACTTTATGGGAATTTGAATATTCAGTCCATAATCGTGAAGGAGGAACACGAAAGCTAAGAAAGCATGTGTTTAGATTAAATTGAGACTTGATGTATTCATTTCATTTAATATTAATTGTATTGTGCGAATATCGATTGAATCGAAACATGTCGAAAGTTGTGAGAAGTTAGGGAGACTCTAAATGAATTAGATAGATCAAATAATGTCTCAAGCGCATTTTTGTAGATATTTTTTCCTTTTGCCATAAGATAATGTGGAAAAATCATATTTGCTATGAACCTACGCAACATTTACTTAAAAAAAAAAATAAAACGATGCAGCTGTAATGATGCTTAACATAGCACAAAGGGCGAGAGACCCTCACTTTAAACTATTCTATATGTATGTCTATATGAGAACTATTTATTTATTTCCTTTTAATCAGCGAATTGTAAAAAAGTAGTGGATGTCCTTCATTTTTTTAACTTATTTAGATATATATATAAACGTCCATTATATAGCTTTAACGTAGGTAGAAGAACTTTTCGAACGTCAACAGTAAACTGTTGACTGCGCAAGGAAGAAACACCAATTCCGTTAATTAATGTAGAGCCATCGTGGCTTCAGATAAGCGCCTGATCGTCGCGCTTTTCCGAGCACATGGTACGACTCGATCGTAACTGTTACATATACTATTGTATATGATTATATAGAGAACCACTTTTTGTTGGGAACTTGTTAATAGATATCCAAGCTTTCAGCTTTAAGTCGGGCGGTTACCGAGAGCTATAGGTAAATTAAGTATGAAAAGGAAAAGAAACCACAATCGTAACGGCAGAATTGAACTGAAAAGTTTTCAACATCACCTTCTATTTTATCGCGATTCGAAAAAAAAGACATTTTGTATCTTTTAATACTAGCAACGCTACGTTTAATTAGCTCTTTCAACTAAATGAAAGTGAGAATCCTGTTTTCTTACATGTATATATACATTCCGTTAAATCGAAGGAATCTGATCCGAGTCGATTTATCGTTATTAAAAAAACAATTCGCGTCTCCGTTCAATTTATCAGAACTTAATAGAGTGCATCAAGTTTTAAAATCTTCTAAGAGCGACACCGCTGTAACGATAATGGCTGTCTGTGTGCCTCATATTATAGGGTGAATGAATATCTGCCTATTAATTCATATTTTTCCGGTTTCTTTTTTTTAGAAATAAATGTCTTGTAATACAAAACACTCGACGACAGAAGTATGATAACTGGGCTTAAGGGAGTCAACTCGTTTTTCCAGGATTGCAAGGGTGCTGGATGCGCGTTCTCATTTCTTAATAAGGCAAAAATGGAATTTTTCAGTAGCCAAAAGTGCTAGATAAAAAATCGATCTAGGCCGATCTATAATCGATCTATCGTCCTGAAAAGTCCTATTTTTTCGTTTACGGGGCGTAATTTGCATTACTTGGAAGCACACATAGCTGCGCTATTTTCATAAAGCTGCGACAGCTACATGCTTCCGAATAATGCAAATTACGCCTCGTAAACGTAAAAATAGGACCTTTGAGGGCGATCGCGGCCACGATTGATCTTTTATCGAGCGCTTTTGACTAGTGAGAAGCCCCATCTTTGCATTATTGAGAAATGAGAAGGCGCATCCCGCACTCTTGCAATCCTGGAAACGAGTCTACCTCCGAGATAAAGAATACTCTGTCATTTGCATGTTAACACGTTCCGTATGTGCGACGACAACGGGTGTCGCACGGATTTATTATTCACGTTGGAAAGGCCTAAGCAGTTGATAAATTAGTGTCGGTCTATAAACATACGCAATTTATTGAAATACTTACACAATACTTAAACCGGTCGTGGACAAAAGCAGAATAGGCACGTCATTAGTCACCAAGATGTAGTTAGAAGTTTGCTATTACAATATTAAATATGATATAAACAGTTGTCAATTTTCAGGACATGCACCAAATATACATACGTAACGTTAGCTTTCAATATCGAAGTCACCGGGATGTAACAGCCGATGAAAATTACTATAGATGCACTCCGTTAATACAATGGGTAAAAGAAAAATCAAAAAAGAGGGTCAACCTTAGTTACAAAATTTTTAACGAACCGTAACTGTTGCGCCGATAATTAAGCGAGAATCGTATACACGTACGACGATGAACGAATTTCTTTCAACGTGAATCCATGCTGCGTGGTCGTGAGCGAATGTGGGTGATAAAAGAAACACATTTCTGTTCCGAATAGTTGATACGTATAAATGATTCGTCTAATCTAAGTCTAAGAGGACCTTTAATTAACGTTGTACATAGTTTTTGGTTGTACTCAGAATTTCTTGTACGTACGCGAGTGTCTTCTGTTATCCGTAATTGTATATATACACAGTGTATTATCTTTACATTAACTTATGCATGACATAATCAGCTCATACATTTCTTTTTTAAGTTCATTGAAATCATTGTGAAACCACGTTTTGCGAAATCATGCAACAAGTAACAACCAGCAAATTTTTTTACGACAATCAAAATCTCACATCTCTATTTTGTAATCTGACGTTTTATTCTCAAGAAATGATCGAAATAGATCAATCAATCCGAGATACTGTTCGTATCTCGAAAGAAAACTCAGATTGTAAAATAAGAAAGATATTATTCGATGATTATAAAGAATGAGTATGCTTTACTTATTAGTTGATACGTGATTTGAATGTACATCTATTATTTTCGATTTTGTTTTTTTCTGTAATTTTTTTAATACAATTATTGTCACAATTTTTTTCGAAAGTTGAATGCACTTTTTCTTTCACGTCGTACCACCCTTAAAGGATCCCTTACATAAATGTATATGTAATTTAAGTTTCTTCGGTGCTTTTCTAAATTTTATTAATAGTTTTATTTGTAGTGCATTCACTTTGATGCGAGTTCAAGTGAAATGTAATTATGTTAATCTTCTAGTTAATTCTTCCTCGACTTATTGTGAACAGGATTTTCTTGTAAATTTCAAGTAAATATGTAAGCATTGGTTTGAAGGTAACCTTAACGCTAACCAAACATGAGTGAGATAAAACAGTGAATATGCAACGAAAAATGTAGTCTCAGTAGGAACAGTAAGCTTCTTCACGGTAGGCAATAGCGCTGTGACGAAAAATGGATTAATTTAATAGTCATATTGATAATAAGATATTTTTGAGATTTTATTGCTTCAAGTTCCTTGTAACAAAAACGTAAATATAGCTGTGTCTATGCTACGAGAGTTCAAATACCTGTACTTTGTGTGCTTCAAGGACTTTTTCTAAATTTGATCTAGCATTATTATTAATATAACCAAATTTGTAGACCAACAGATTACCAAATGAAATTGTTTCACAATTCAAAATAACATAGTTATCGGTTTTATGTACATATATGTAAACGTACTAGTTAAGCAGAATAAGGCAACTGCATTGCTCACTTTTTTGTTAGATAGCAAAGATCAATGTTCATGTCCTTCTAAATTCAAGTCCGAATTTGTACATAATTTTTGAAACTTGCGTTAAATACTCCTTCGTTTCTAATTAAAAGGATATAAGCGAACAAAAAGGTAGAACGTTTAAGAAATATGTATGTACATGGGCAGAGCAAGCTTTCCATTTCCGATGTGACCTGTAGCGGAATTTAGTTTTCCTGTGACAGTCATCGATTCGTAGGTCTCGGGCAAATATATCTTATTATCAATTATCTAATTTACGTTAAGGGGGTAGACTCCTTTCTAGGATTGCAACCGTGCGGGATGCGCATTCTCATTTCTCGGTAATGCAATGGAGTTTTTCAAAAGTCAAAAACGCTAGATAGAAGATCAATCTAGGCCGCGATCGTTCTCAAAAGTCCTATTTTTACGTTTACGAGGCGTAATTTGCATTATTCGGAAGCATAAAATTGCAACAGCTACAGTGATTCCCATTAATATTTGCTCTAAAAAATACTTTTTAAATATTGGACTATACGATTTGAACTTTTTGGGGAAGCTAGAGTAATTAGTTTACTGCAGGATGTGAAAAGAAATTTTATCAGAAATTGCAATTGGTCGGAATTGCAATAAGTTTTTTATGTGTGTGGGCCTGTATTGAAAATTTAAAAAATACGTTTTGTAGACCTGTGTCAATTATATACACTGTGAAAGTTCCATCGAAATCGATTGATGCGGGAAAAAACGACAGACATTGAAAGATGTAAGATTTCTTAGATTTATTGCAGTTAGAGGACGAAAATCGTAAAAATCTGCAATTTTTACCATTTTAAACGTTTGTAGCTCATTGCAACGTCGAAAGATTTTGATGAAACTTTCACTTACGTTTAATCGATACACATATATCTACGAAACATGTTTTCTAAATTTTCCGTCTAAGCGCACATAAAAAAGTTGCAAAATACAACTTTTAGTATTTTCTCTGCAATTCCGACAATTTTAAATTTAAAAAAAAATGTTCACATTGTGTAGCAAACCAATTGTTCTAACTTCTCAAAAAAGTTGAAATCGTATGGTCCAATGTTTAAGAGGTTGTCGTCTTTTTAAGAGTGTCCGAATATTAGTGGAAATCACTGTACATGCTGCCGAATAATGCAAATTACGCCTCGTAAACGTAAAAATAGGACTTTTGAGGGCGATCGCGGCCTAGATTGATCTTTTATCTAGCGCTTATGACTACTGAAAAATCCTTTGTATTATCGAGAAATGAGAAGGCGCATCCTGCACCCTTGCAATCCTGGAAAAACGAGTCCACCCCCTTAAGCGAATAGATTGATCCCTGCGATAGTATCCTTTGAAATCTGATTAACCAGATCTAAGCTAGCATAGGCGTAAATATAATGAATCTATGTTTTTTCTATCTTCAGCTGAACGTAGATAGTAGCTTCTAAGGAGACAGTCTGTACACGAAAATGGACTCTAAAGCAATTGCTGTTGAACTAACTCTTACAATGCAAAGGAACTTGCACATCGTGCAACACAATGAACGATGCTGTTTGATTACCACATAGATCAGTACTTCCATGGCGAGGGGTATTTGCACTTTTAATGATAACGTTGTACATACATGTATACATATATATTACGAATTTAACGATCGAATGGAACCATCGATCTCTTACTAATATATTTTCAAGATGAAAGAATGCAAGAATTTTAAAACATGGCTAAAACTCGAATCAAAAGGAAAAACATGTGAGCGGAATAATCCCGATGGGAAATATATGGGAAGTTTGTTTAGGCGTTTTGAGATTAGTACAGAGAACCGCACGTCAAATAACTCTCGCCGAAATTGAATTTAACGATGTTCTGATGTATCGTTCTAACAAAGAAACAATAAGTAATATTCTTAGCGGATATCGATAAGCATCAAACAAGTAATAATTACTATTAATGTGTTACTGATCTCTTATCGCAAACAAAAAATATACGTGTAACTTTTAACATTAAATAGATATGGTGGTAAGTATTAAACAAAAAAATGATACCGATCAAACAAATAATCATAGCGATTATTGATGCTCTGGCCGATGTACGTTCGAAGTATATCAGTTAGGGTGTCAGTTATCATACAAAACAAAAAACGACATATCCACATGGCACAGTATTGCTGTATAGAAAACAGTCAAAATGAACAATTTTACTTAGAATGGAGTCTCAGATGCAGTAGTTGGTTTCGAAACGTCGTTTAAATACCTTTCAACTTCCATTGCTTTCTGAACGATCATGTGATTCGATCGTTTGTTCGACAGTATGCGTAATTGACATGATCAAATATTCAATTGAAATATGTATTATTTACAGTTGCAGCATGTTTCAATTCACATCTTATTTATATCTGTAATTTACATCATGAAGTTGCAAAATTTACATTGTTCAACAAACTTAACATTTCTAATCAATGTGGCCGTACAATTTGAACATTTATAACCTTCGAATGGACTATTGTTATAGTTATTACTAGAGGTGGGTGGGTACCCAAAAATTTATATTTTTCGGAGAGCCGAATATTGTCGCGGGTCGGGTGGTTTCTCAATCTGATTTTCTTTGAATTCTTCCAGATTTTTAAATGTTTCCATATTTTAATCAAATTTGAGAAATCTATATCAAGAAAAGAAAACAGTGCATCGCATTGTATGAAAACTATTTTAATTTGAATTTCTATAAATGCGGGTTGAATACTCTTGTCACACCTGATTTTTTGTCATCGACAATAACAGGAATATTATAATTACTAGACTGCGGATCTTTATGCAATTATCGCTTTCGAGAATTTTCAAAAAATGCTGGGATATAAAATATGACAGAATTTAGTACGATTTTAATTTATTTCAAATCTAAAAAGGCTACTACCACGGAAAATAAGATTCTATTTTATTCCACTTTCTTAAAATTCGTCTACAAAAATTGGAAATAGCATAAACATCGGCAGTCTAGTAATTATACTATTCAATCCAATAATGATTGAAGAAAGAGTAAAATCCGATTTTATCGGATTCGGGTTCCTGACCCGATCCGAACCCGAATTTCCGGGAACCCGCCCACCGCTACTATAGTAATTACTAGAGGTGTGCGAGACCGGGACGAGACGGGAACGGGAACGATGTTCGGCACCGGGACGGGATCTTGAAACTTTCGGGTTTCCCGTGAATTTTTTCGGGTTTCTCGAAAACGGTATTCCGTGCAGTATCAGAAAAAATTCACGAGAAACCCGAACACCCCCGGGAATCCCGAATATTCTCGGGAAACCCGAACATTTTCGGGATCCCGTCCCGACCTGATACGAGTCTTCCCATCCCGTCCCGACCTGATACGAGTCTTCTCATCCCGTCCCAAGCATCGGGATTCGGGAATTCCCGGATTCCCGCACACCTATAGTGTAATTACTATGCTATTAATATTATAATGCTGACATGGTCAGCTAATATTAGTGACATAGTAATGAAGAGTTCTTCACAATAAATTTCTGGTTACATTGAATAATTAAAATGTTGCAAAAATTCGCTAAAAATGAACGAGAACGAAATTTTATTATTAAATGCCATCAACTAAACACAGAATGATGTTCTCCTGTGATCGTATACTTTTTGAAAAAGTGATATTAAATGCATTGTGTCACACTTTCCGAAATAAAATGATATTGAACTTATTTAGCAATCCGAATATCGTCAGCAGAAAATTGAACGATTTTAATAATCGTCGTTACAAGCAAATAAATTGTTATAATCTCAAGTTTGGAAACCAATCTAATAGGTTCAATCTGCGATTCATGGTACTAACATCTTCGGATTCATTCCTTAAATAAAAACCAGAATAATCGAGCGATCTTTTATTTCAATCTTCAGAAACGTTAATTTCATATGCAAAACAAATGTTCTGTGCATTATTTAAGGGATTAATCCTGTTGTAGTACATATTCGAAGCGTTACAACTGCGAATCGAAATTTGTATCTTCGTCCCTCGTGGAGATAGCGACAAATTGATATCGAAAGACATTTATATATTATATGTGTCTAATCTGTAGGTATCTATATAGTCGATAGAACAGGTATAGATCGTTGATATTCAATGACACTAATTGCACCTTGACTTCTTAATTAATTATCCCCAGCCCCAAAGTAATTTTTACCCTTGGGGCTAGAAATCGTCTCTGGCCACGAACGATAAGAATTTGTTTAAATATATTCTTCCTTAACTCACGGGTCACAGTTTTCTTCCTCTGGCTGTAAGTGTGTCAGAAAATTAATTATCAGGAATAGAGTATAGTCAGTGGAACAAATTGGAGGAGGCGAAGTGAATGAAAAGAGAAAATCAAAAAAAAGAGGAACATTTCCGAACACAACAAAAGTTCACTATATCATTTCTACCGACTATATCAACACGTAATCGTGAAACGTATGGGAAACGGAACACAATTCACTGAGCATATCATTTGTAAGCGAGCGATTACTATAATTACCATTGTACCCCGAGGTCCCCTTCAATTATTCTCCATTACGAGAAAAAGAAGTTCCAACGATTATGCCGAGGAAAGATACACGTAATGTTATGCTCACGCGTTTAATTGTGCGATTTATTGCGTATACCAGTCATATTTTTCTATGAAAATTTTTCTTACTGTGCTGCAAACACGCGCCGTTTAGAGCCACGCGTTTATTTCGATGCGATTTACGCACGATTAATCCTAAGTACGTATACCTATACGATCATTACTTACAGATTGCCGTGGAATATATTTTCCTTCTGTTTCGTCGGTCTGCAACTATTGCGTATGTTGGACATATGTTTGTATGCGTATGAACGTTTTCGAACGAATGGTTTTGCTTCTTTTGTAATAGGTGTACGAAGAAGTGAAATAAAAATGTGTTAAAGTCAACGTGCCTTGTGATTATACCCTAACGAAGTGTGAGAAACAGATAACACAAATGAGAAGTTATTCAAGGGAACAGTATTATAGATAGAATGTATTTATGTATTCCAGTAAGAACTTTTGTTCTTGTGAAAGTTGAAAATAAAAGTGATATAATGTTATAGTAATGGAACAGTTATATCTTTCTAACCGAATAAAAGCTATGTACATGAATTAGAATGAAATGGGTATGAATGTTTACATATGTTAAAAAATTACATATATTAAAAATATGTTACATATGTTAATATTTAATTTCTTCTTTTGTTTTAATTAGGATAGAGCGGCTTTCGTTTAAAATTGAGGCAGGCGGATTTTCGTCGAGGAAGAATTAAATAGTAACGACATATGTGGCAATATGACGTTTTATAATACTTTCAAATTTGTAGAATAATTTTGCACATAAAGTACACTATAAAACTATAAACCCATTAATACAGTGCTGGCAGTAACGGGTGTTTGCGAAGGCGCGCTAGCTTGTCTTACACTCATCTCCCAAGTGTCGAGCAATTGAGACACAGAAAAACGACGAGGAAGTTTCGTTATACGCGCATTCAAAGCCTTCTGCACGGCACAAAGGAATGTTGTAGCATATTCGTGAGGTGCCATCACACAACGTGGTGGTGTCAGAGGGTAATCTGCGGGAACTGTAACTGATACTGGTGGTACACATGGAAGATGACGATCATCTAGCCAACATATTAGCTGAATACATTTAGATCCATTTTGTTGCGCTGGATCAAGACTGACCTGGATGCAGTTTCAAATACAAGTATAATAATTAAATTACACAGTACAATATAAAAGTAGATAAATTACCTTGAATCGCTGATCTAGCCGTGCTATTTCTCCCTGTAGCACATCTGGAATTTCACTAGGAAATTCTTCTATTTTTTGTTTCTTCAGTGGTGGTGGTAGATTTCTATTTCCCCAAAAACAGATTCAATTAATAGCATCTCGGAAGAAAAAAATAACATAACTGGCATAGTTTTGAGTATTACGCACTTTATTTCTGGACTAAATAAAGCTTCCAAGCATGGACCAAAGGTACGTTGTAGCGTATGATTCACCACTGGGCTTTGAAGATGTGTGCTTACTGCCTCCAAAAGCGGACTAAAGAAGTGATGTTCTTTAAGTGCCGCTGGAGGAGGCCCAACACTTGCATCGCTACGTTTAAAATCTACTTTTTCAAGAACCGCCTCGCACTTCAACAGTGTGTCCATTGGCATGCGTTTGCTAGGATTCGATAAGATTTCTAGAAGTTTCTTCATCTTACTTAATTTATCGACATCTGTGAAAAAGATTCATATGGTTCGTGATACGCGTATAGAGAGCAACGATTTTATATTACCAACACAACATTTAGAGCACTTACTTCCTTCGTTACCCATTTTAGCAATCATTCTTCGTAAAGGTTCAATATATTTGCTCAATTGCCTAACTTTATCCCTGTACGCCTGATCTTCCTGTTGTGGACTTGGAGTAGCACCCACACCTCCAGGAGTGTTCAAAGAACTGCTAGGTGATGGTGCCATACCTAGGTTAATATACACTATGTATTATTTTTATTCATTCATCTATAATTATAAAAAAATCATTTTGACATACCAACAGATCTATTTTGACCCGCCATTATAGGATGTTGAGGACTTGGCGATGGAACTAATGCTGGAGATGCTACCATCTGATTACTATAACATATATTTTGTATTGCTCAATGTTTTGAAACATGTACGAGTTTATTAATATACATGTAAAAAGTGTTTCAGAGTAACAACCTCGATGGTGCACCCAAACCAGCTGGACTTGGAGCTGATGGAGATGGACTTTGCCGTAAAAATTGATTCGCAGCGATGTTTCTAGGGCCAGGAAATCCAGTATTTATCATTTCACCAGGCTAAAAGTGATAACGTATATAAATGTCTCAGATAATTATACATATAGCATTTTTATTAATCTAGAAAAATTTATATTCCGCTAAGGTACCTTTCTTTGCATGTGATTCAGTTGCTGCTGCATTTGACCAGGACCTAATTGTCCCGGGGCAATTTGATTCATCTGCTGTGACATACTAGTTTGGATTCCGCTTATAGATCCACCAATCTGATTACCAATTTGATTAGATAATTGATTTTGCATTTGTGTCTGAAAAGGAACTTTATTGCTTATCTGTACATTTATCGTAGAAAATAAAAATGCACAGAATGTTTTGTAACTTATGGGACCCGCTAGTACGTACTTGCATATTTTGTTGCATTTGTCCAGCAGCAATTGGTCCCATTTGATTGGTGACAACCTGATTCATTTGTTGAGGCATGTTTCCTTGTCCCATTGGATTCATTTGTGTTAACATCGAATTATTCTGCATCGTCTGAATTGGACCCATATGACTCATTGGTCCAGTGGCTTGAGCAGACATCATGCTCATACCTGGCATTTTATTTTGCATACTTTGCATGGCCATAGGTTGTCCAGGACGTTGATTTAAGCTTTGCAGTACTGGCAGAAATAAAGAACAGAAACAGAATTGCTGTAGATCAATTTAGGGGTAATGTTATCTCCTAAAATTGAATGTGTTCTTGACTGAAAATTCACCAATTTTTTCTTTTTAGATACCTACAGTTAGAAGAACTTGGTTTCTTTCTGTTTGTGTTGTAAAATATATTGCTTTCAAATGTAACAGTATATGTAATCGAAACGTAATTTGTTGATTTGAACTTCTACGAATCTATTTTTGAGGAGCATAGTATAAGGGTTAATGTGTACTAAATAATACATTGACCACATTATTTAGATAAGAGTATATTATTGAAATTTTTATACAATATTTTAATTCACAATAATTTTATAAGGAAAATGTTAATTATACTGTAAACAACAAGATTACATAACAACATAAGCGTAAACCAAAGATATTTTCTTTTTATAAGTATAAACACAAAGTTATCTTTAATCTCTTTCGGAACTCTCCGTAACAGAAGAAAATTCTCCATTCATAAATATATCGAATGCTTCCATTAAATCAAAAGTAAAAAATATTTCTAACTTTTCCTCCAGTTTTCTTAAACATATCTCCTTTTCTCTTTGCGGTATATTGTAACTATGTTTGTATTCAAATACGAGACCAGTAACATATAAATTGACATTTAATTCTAGGTCAACAGTTATAACATTGTCAGGTGTGATTTTCTCTAGGTCTACAGGCCAACCGCTTTCTTTGAACTCTACCTTTAGACTGGTTAGAGATTCATTCATTTTGAATTCTAAGTCTTTGAATGTCTCTTTCGCTCCATCGATCAATTTATATATGCTTATTAGTCTCTTCGTATAGACTTCTATTAAACCGTTCCATTTACGGACTAGTTCGAGTACTCTTTCTCCAATCGGATTATCAGTACCTTCTCTTAATTTATTATAAATATTTACTGTTCCTGGTACTCTACTACGTCCTAAACTGATATACCATTTGCGTAATAGTCTTATATACACAATTGTTATTTTAAATTTGATGTCTGGAATATAATTGTCATTATGCCTATAAATATAACACACTTTATTATTTCTTAGGTCAACCGCCATGCCACAATGCTCTTTGATCTCGTTTGCCAGATTTCTTTTCTCACTAATTAATTTTTGCTTCCATAATTCATGTTTTAATTCTTCATCTTTCCTACACTTCGTGTATTCTAGGTATTCAGAATGAGTTGGTGATTGCTGTAAGGAATCTAAGTTATCCGAATCATAATAAGGCTCGCTATTTACAAAACTGTCGTATTGCGAGTAATACATATTTGTCAACCTCTTCTTCATTTTGTCGTATTGCGAGTAATATATATTTGTCATTTTGTTCAATTTGTCTACGACTCTATTACAGAAATTCGAGATCACTTGTAGAGTATAGCAGATCGCCTTATATTCCTTTATATTCCGATCACTTTGTGGCGCGACCAATCAGTAATGAGATATGAAACGCAGTGCCGGCGGTAGACTCGTTTCCAGAATTGCAAAGGTGCGGGATGCGCGTTCTCATTTCTCGATAATACAAAGATGGGATTTTTCAGTAATCAAAAGCGCTAGATAAAAGATCAATCTAGGCCAGGGCTCGGAATTATTTACTCGTGACGGCCGATTTTCGAAGGCTACGCCCCCTCGACCAGGCCATGCGTCTCGCTTCCCGCGGCGGTCATAGTCAGTTCCGCCAGATCGAGGAAATCGAAGGGAATCAGTGTTCCGATTACAACCATCTTTTCTCGCGCATGCGCGGCCAAAACAGTAACGTATCTATAACGAGGTAGCAGAGCAGCCAGAACTCTGAGGCAGTTATATTGGCGGGAGTGTACCGGTATTATTGGCGGGACCAGTGATAGTCATAGATAGTCATAGAAGAATAAGTTTGAATTATATCAAATTTCAATATTTCATATACTAATAAGTTCTTAAAATTCCGCGGGGTGCTCAAGGTACCCCATTTTATGCGCTACTGAGACTGAAATCGTCGCGCATGCGCGAGAAAAGATGGTTGTAATCGGAACACTGAGGGAATATAATTTACTCCCTCTCTGATGACCAGATTAATACGTGACCAGTCTACGGACTTAGTGGGGGATGTTGGAGTATGCTCATGGTGCTAGAATGGGATAGTGGAAGGGGAAAAGGAGAAGAGGAAAAATCGACCATGATTCTGGCGGCACTGGTCATGGTTGGAGATGGGATGAACTGCTACTTCCGAATCATTCGTGATGCGATCACGTTCGTTCCAAATCACGGTGATTTTTCACAATGATTCGTGATTTTTCGTGATCGCTTCTGATTGGTGGAGAGCATAGGAATATAACTGTTCTTGATCACTCTATATAGAAGTCTGTGTCCTCGGGACATGTTACATAACAAAAAATAAAAAAAAGAAGAATAATGAATAAATTAATAATTAGTAATAACTAATGACTATGAATTGTAAAAGAAAGTTCAATCTAAAATTTTTTCAAACTTTAAACCTTACGAATTGTCTTATATTGTGTGGTATATTGTATATATAAAAGATTTACAAATGTATAGAAACTTAACACAAATAATACAATTCAAATAGAAACAAAAATATAAAAAATTAGTAAATATATTTATATGTCTTAAATAAACAATATGTAATATAAAAATATATAAAAATACTTAACCTAAAAAGCAAAATAGCAATCCAATAAAAGAAAGAAATGAAGAATATTACAAATCTACAATTTTTTAACTGAAACATGAAGAATTACTATGACTTGAGATAAAAATGTTAGGATCACAGTCGTGATCGTGATTTTGCGATCATTGTGATAAATCACAGTGAATGATTTTGAACGCCATCTCTAATCATAGTTCTCCTAGGCGCCACGAATAGCGCGCCCGAACTCCGAAATTCCGAACTGGCTCGAGATCACTCGAGATCACTCGAGATGTATGATCGCGTCACGGGAAGCGAGACCAGTGTTCCGATTGAAACCACAATTTGTCGCGCATGCGCGGCCAAAACAGTAGCGTATCTACAATGACGCAGCAGAGCGGCCAGAGCCCTAGCGCCCCGAGACAGTTATATTGGCGGTAGGAGAAAAATTAAGGCCAGATTCGGAATCAGCGCGAAAAACTCTATAAGAATCGCATAGTGAGAATCGAAACGTCAAAAAAAAGTTTGAATTTGTTGGACCGTGTAATTTTTTAAAAGTCTGCGGGGTGCTCAAGCTACCCGATTTCATCGAAAAGGTTACGTTACTGAGGCTGAAATTGCCGCGCATGCGCAAAAAATTGTGGCTTCAATCGGAACACTGGGCGAGACGCGCGGCCGGGTCGAGGGGACGTAGCCATCGAAAATCGGCCGGTCGCGAGCAAATAATTCCGTGCCCTGATCTAGGCCGCGATCGTCCTCGAAAATTCTATTTTTACGTTTATGAGGCGTAATTTACATTATTCGGCAGCATGTAGCTGTCACAGCTTTTTGAAAATAGCTACATGCGCAGTTGTATGATGACTGACTACTGAAAAACCCCATTTTTGTATTATCGAAAAATGAGAACGCGCATCCCGCACCTTTGCAATCCTGCAAAAACGAGTCTACTCCCTTAATATTGTGGAGAAAATAGTGGGGCCCTATTATTGGCGGAATATTTGATCATCATACACATACCATACATTCATTTTTCAAAGTTAAACCACAATAAATTCTGCGAAATTATGCGGGATGATCATATTTATCATGTTAAAAGTGGATAAAGGTTCTGTTCCATGCTAAACCTGGGCATGTTCTATCTTTGTCTATACTTCATTGCATTCAATGAAGTTGTCATGTATCTCATGTATTGCATTCAAAGTTTTTGTACTTCTCACAGGGCAGAATTAGATACATTTTGCAATGTAATTTGTTAATAGTTATTCTTTTATTTTCATGATCATATCTTCGTATCCTCTTTTCATTTTCATTATTTTATCCAGTGTGAGAGAAAGTAATAGAGACTAATAGAAATATTACATTATTGATAAAATAATGTACCAGTGGAAGACTTTATATTCATGATGCCCAGGGATCCATTTTTGAGTCCCTATCTCGCATCGGATAGTCCAAAGAGTTGGATATAGAAAGTGCAAGGTGTCCAGTGGAAGACTTTATTAAATAATGTAATTGTATATTTCGTATACTTTCACCCCAACATCCACTGATAATTTGCAACTGATTATGCCGCAAGATGATAGAGTTGGAAATGCAATGTTATAGAGAAAATCTTTACCGTAATATTAATAAAACCGTGCAAATTTCACCCCCATATTTTTACTCAAATTATATAAAATAAATAAACTAACATAGACTTTCCAAGACTTTCCTACACTTTCCAAGACAGTTCATTTGTATGTAAAAAGGTCTTTTTTCATTTAAAAGACAATCCTACATTATATATGTATATCCTATCATAAAATGTTCTCCTCGCAACATAGTAACATCTATGTCAGACAAGCTGTAGCTTATGTAGTATGTCATAAATATAGTTTTTTTAACCCTTTGCACCCCAAATTGTTTTTCAATTTTGTTGCCAACGACTCCCTACTATTTTAAGCGTTTCATTTGAAATTTACTTCAAAGGGCAGTTCCTTGACTCCTACTTATTTTAAACAATTTTGTCTACTAATTATATTAAATATAGCTCTCTCAAACTTTGTTGTGATTTATTTTTGTGGAACTTATATTTGTTTTAACTAAAAAATACGACTTAAATAAATAAAGAAAAACACGTTTCATTTACATTTTCCTTTCTCAAGAGTCACACTTGACAAAGGAATGCAAAGAGTTAATAATTGAAAAATTCCCTTGTAAACAAATACTTTAATTTAAAAAGTGTGTAATGTAGCTTTTTAATTGCGCATACTCACAGTTTGTAGCTGTATTTGCAGGCTGTTGTGGAATTATTCCCTGAGGATTAGGGCCTGGTCCGTTAATGTTAATCATTTGATTGTTACCGGTTCCCTGACGTGCCAGTGTTTGCAATGCTCCAATTGGATCTGGCATTCCTTGGTTTCCAGTACCTGTTGCACCTGGTGCAGTAGCTCCTGCACCTTTCTTGGAGTCTAAAGTAGAATTGCAATGTACAGAATAAATTAAGAACATTTAAATTTCATGTATACTCCTGCTCAAAAGTATGTGGACACTTTGTTGCAAGTATAATTTATTCTAATAGTACCAAATTGTATAATTTAATTATTAAAATCTCTTGAATAAACAAAAGTTTCTTCGGTAGGGCTAATACTGTTTCAATCTATCGACGATCCATTAACGTGGTCTGCTGTCTTCCCAAGACAATAATAATAATTATTGGTGAGATATCTAATGAATTATTATTAACTGTGTAAATTAGACCACATAAAATTGCGGAAGAGTATATATATAATAGACATAAAATAATTTTTTTATTTATCGACAAAAGTGTTAAAGAAGTTTTAAAAAGATATTTAAAGTGGTTACCCGGTTATTGACATAAGGGTTGAAAAAACATTTCGAAATACGAAACTCACATAATTTTTATTCAAATATATTCTATACTAGTACTGTGTAAACTAAACCGCATAAAATTGAATGAAATTCATAGAAGATTCATATAAAAATTCAATGTGTTGTCCACATACTTTTGAGCAGGAGTGTATATTACTTATATGTATATGTATATGTATATTATGTACTTAGTTCTCTGACATGTAGAATCAGTCTGGCTACGAAACCTAGATATTCTTCCTGAAATAAAGAAAAATTTCACTATAATTAATTACTGTAATGTTTAAAATAAATGAAAAAAACATAAATTTAGTACTTGTCATTATGCAGAAGTTATGAACATTTACGAACAGTTCACAAAATAAAATGGTAACAATTTACTGACATTAACGAAAATTATAACAAACCTTAGTTTTTGCCTTTTGGAAAACATGATTTTCCATATCAATACTATTTCTTGAAATGGGCATTCCAGACATCTGTACAGCTTCATCTCTGTGTGGAAAATATTTAATAAATATATAAACTTATTTATTCGTGAGGACGATTTCTTGATTGTCGTAGAAAAATTGTACACTGCACAACTCTTTTGTTGCTCTATTCTTTAACGGACATTATTAGAATCATGTCGATCAAAATATTTCATCGATATTAAGATATTTAAATGTATACCAACTTACATTTTTGCTATTACACTTTGCCGAAAGCTTTGCGTTCTCCAAGAATTCTCTTCTGTTGCCATTTTTATTATTATTTAATAATTAGGTAAATAATTAAAACAATCACAGAACTCTCTTTTATCAGGGCAGCTTAACGACTGATTTGTCTATATAGTAAACTACACATAAGTACGCTTTTCGAAGCGTCGTATAGATACATGTAAAGGTATTTATAAATAGCCTCTTTAATCACGTTTCTATGAGATCGATAGCTACATTATTCCATCTATATGGTAGACACATTGTTCAGAGCATAGCACCAGTTATAGATACCAATTATCTACTCGAAACGTTCTATATAAATATGAAAAGCAAACTCGAAACGTTAAGAATATTTAATTCATTCATTCGATGTTATTAAAATAATGTAACCGTTCTTTAAGATATAGTCAATAATTCTTAGATATTCGGCTTAAGTCCTAAGTAGAGAATTTAAGCTTTACCTAATATCACATCGAAACTGGGAATTGATTCATGAAAATGCAGTGGAACATTACTCGGTGACCGTCATGCCCGATACTCTTCTTCTTAACCTTAAAATAAATGTCTGCTTAAGTAACCTCTAAATTCAAAATGACTGAGTTAATGTTAACGCAAGAAGAAATAACACAAAAGCATAAAAAAGAGCGGAAAGAACTGCAAGGTAATTAAACCAGATAATCGTTGGTTCGTATATTTTTTATTTAATTTATGTTGTTGCATTCATATCTAAAATATATCGCTTCTTTACATTATGATTGGCTTTTATCAACGCTTTTATCATATCGGATAAAAAGTTCTGCTATGAAATAACCATTCGCGATATAAACTTATTTTAATCTCAACATATTCTATCTTAGCACAAATACAAAATTTGAAAAAGTCAATTTGCAAGAGGGACAAAAAGAAGAAGAAAGAAGTCACCGAAGAAATAAATCAGCTAGAAGAAGCTCTAGATAAAAAGCAAGAAGAGGAATTGACTAGATGGAAAGTCACGCATCTTAATATTAATAATACGAATAATGCTGAAGAAACCGAAGATAATAGTAATCGAGAAATAGACGAGAAACACACTGAGCAATCGACGCACAGAATCTCGAAGGCACAGAAAAGAAGAGATAAAAAAGCAAATGCAGAGAAAGAACGTAATCAAAGAATAATAGAGCAGGAAGCTTTGAATGTATTTGGTAAAAGAAATATCGAATCGCAAACCATAAAGAAAATTCTTTCTGAACGTGGTTTAATGATTTATGAAATTCCAAGCGATGGCCATTGGTACGCTACTTATTCGTAAATCATTTTCTATTAATTGCAAATATTTATATTACATTATTCTTACAGTCTGTATAATGCTATCGCGCATCAACTGAAGATTGTAGGAGAAGCACCATTAAGTTTTCATGAGTTAAGAGTAAAAACTGCTATATACTTGAAAAAGAATATGAATGAATTTTTACCATTCATTTCTAATCCAGAGTCTGACGATCTTCTTTCACCAGAACAGTATGAAAAATATTGTAACGATGTGGCTGATACAAGTGCTTGGGGTGGTGCAGTTGAGGTAAGTTATGTACATATACATATGTGCAATAAGCTTCTAAAGCTTGATATATGTACATAATTACCTTTCTCTGAAACAGTTACAAGTTCTTTCGCACGTGTTGAAATGTCCGATCGAAGTGATTCAAGCATCGGGTGCACCGTACATTATTGGAAATGGCTACACTAATAGTAAAAAGATAACACTGACTTATCACCGTCATATGTACGAATTGGGTGCACATTACAATTCTGTCACAAAATATGTTCAAGAAGAAGAAAGCTAATGAAGATAAATAGTTTCCTTATTACTGTTTGTAATGAGAAATTGAAGTATGTAATTTCATAATACATTTTACTAAGATAATATGTACAAACCATTTAAAGAGCTGCCACAATTCAAGTGTCCAGGAAACATATCAAACTCAAATTAATATTTCAACGTTTCTCTGGTAACTTAAATATTGATGATTATTTTAGAAAGTAGTAGCAACTATTATAGTAAATAATATTTATTAAGGTAACTCGATATCATAGGTCTTCCTTTGAGTTTTCTTTGCAAATGGTTTATACCGTTTTCATAAAAATTCGATTTATTTATTATTTAAATATTTGACAATATAAGAGAAGCTGCCAGTGAACTAACAAGTACATAATGTTCAGTACTTGTTGTTTTCAATGTTCTATTGTAAATATGTATTGATTTTTTATTATGGCTTACATATTTTATAATAAATGTTATTTTTCACTGAATTTTAGTAATTAAATATTTTAAGGAAACTTATTATAGAAATATCAAGATTGTATGTGTGAATATGTATTCATACTTTTCATGTGTGTTCTTAATAGATTTATACTATTTTGATGGTATCTAATATATTATACGAAGTACATACGAAATAAAGACTGTAAAACGTAGATGTAACTCGTTTCTAGAAGTATAATTCATTTATTTCGTTTTTCAGTTTATGTTCAATGTGAAAAGACTGATACATAAATTAAGAGTATAAGTATAAGATCTCATTCGTTTCATTTATCTACGTTAGTTTCTTTATCCTCACTCGTCGTTTTATCAGCTTCTTGAACATCTTTGTTCTTATTTGGATCATCTGGTTTCATTTGTGGAAACAGCAGCACTTCCTGAGATTATGTTATACATGTATTACTATAATCTTCCTCATTTTTATTCAGTCTATTGCAAATAATTACCTTGATGTTATTAGAATCCGTAAAGAACATAGTGAGTCTATCAATACCCAATCCCCAACCAGCAGTTGGTGGTAAACCATATTCTAAAGCAGTACAAAAGTTTTCGTCAATTAATTGTGCTTCGTCATCTCCAGCTGCTTTATCCTTAGCTTGTTCCTCAAACCTGTATACATACAAACAAAATTCGGCTTATTTAAAAGATCACAGTGGTATGAAGGGATGAATAATAAAAATTGTACTTACCTTTCTCTTTGCACAATGGGGTCGTTTAATTCTGTATACGCGTTGCAAACCTCTTTCTTCATAATAAATAATTCATATCGCTCTGTAAGGCCTTTCTCAGAACGATGCCATTTTGCTAGTGGAGACATAATCTGAGGATGGTCTAAAATGAATGTAGGGTTGATACAAGTTTCCTCTATAAATTCACCCACGAGCTATTAAGAATATACTGTTTTAGTACATGTGTATATACATAATAATGCATGTTAATCACTTTGAAGTTCTAGAGTTATACCTTGTCTAACAATCTGGCAGTTGTTCTGGGTGCAGGACACTCTATTTCATGTTTAATACAGAGTTCACTAAGCATTTGATTTGTTTCTGGCGTATTCAATTCGTCTGCAGGAGGAAATTTAATCTTTAATATTTCTTCCAAAGTTTCAATCATGGAAACACGTTTAAATGGTGGAGTAAAATCAATCTCTACTGCTTCTCCTTCTGGTCCTTCTGGGTGGTACGTTACTTTATAGCTGCCATGTATGGTTTTCACCATTCCAGATATCATATCTTCTGTAATAGTCATTAGGTCGTTGTAATCTGCATAAGCCATGTAAAATTCACAAGTAGTAAATTCTGGGTTATGCGTTAAATCTATTCCTTCGTTCCTAAATTGTCTTCCAATTTCATATACTCTATCGAGTCCACCGACGACTAACATCTAAAAACACATACTTTAGTACTACAGTCCTAATATGTAACAGATAAGCACGATTATATAAAAATATCTATTACTTTAAGATATAATTCTGGAGCAATACGCATATACAAATCCATATTTAATTCATTGTGATGAGTGACGAATGGCTTTGCAGTAGCTCCACCAGCGATCATATTCATCATCGGTGTTTCAACTTCCAAAAATCCGAGTTCATCGAGAAATTTACGAACGTACGCGATGATTTTTGCTCGCACATGGAACGTATTCCTTACTTTGTCATTTAATATCAGATCTAAATAACGTTGTCGGAATCTTGTTTCCTAATTATTTAAAAATCATGTGATTGTATATTCTACATTGTATGCATACCAGAATGCAAATTTTATAAGTCGCATGTACCTTATCTTTCAATCCAAAATAAAGGTTTGGCAACATATGCAAACACGGACTTAAAAGTGTGATACTATGTGGCATGATGGAGAATTCACCTTTCTTGGTTTTACCAGGATGACCGATAATGCCAATGATATCACCTCTTCTAATTTTAGACGTATCTTTTATAAATTGTTCTCCATCAGCATACTGTCTCGCATTGGCCATAACTTGTATTTTTACCCCTTCTGCTCTGAGGTCATAGAAAATAAGTTTAGCACCAGATTCTCTAATTGCATGTACACGACCAGCAACGCTATGCACTTCATTTTCTAATACTTGTCCCTCCTTCAAGTTATCGCTAAACTTCTCGATAAAATTTTCCAATGACATGGATACATGAAATTTGTGTGGGTATGGATTTTCATTGTTACTTTTGAGCTGGTTGACTGCATTGGTCCTAAGTTTAATGTATTCCTATAATATGAACATGATAAATGTAATTTAACATGTTATATTTTATTTCATAATTAATAGTTACATACATTCGGACTAATTTCCTCCTCCTTAATATCATTAGTCTCTCGAGATTTGGGTTTGCTTGCTGCTGCTGCTGCGGTAGACGCTTTAGCTTGATTCTCTGCTTTTTCCTGTAATTTTTGTTGCGCCTTCAAACGTCTTTTCAATTCACTGTAATCATGATAGTAACATGTGAATGTTTCTCATATTCATACGAACAGGTAGAATCCTGTTGAAATTGTACGCACTTCGTATAAAAACGGCGTACAATTATTGGATGCAATTTTGTTGGCTTTGCATGAGAGATTACCGGCTGTACCAGGCCAACAATAGTATTGGTTATGTTACGCAGCATAGTTAATTACAAGTACTTTTCCTATTGTAACAACAATATATGTACGGATATGTGTACAACGATAGTTTATAATCATAGGTTTTTATAAGATATCTCTATTTTACATTTGAAAACTGTGTATCAACGGTGGCAATTGCTCATGGAACAACGTGGGTGGCGAGATCATGAGATCGGTTACTATCCTTTATAGGTTATGTTACAACTATAGATATAGATAAGAAGTAATCTGGCATAGATTTCAAATAATAAACACATGGATTTAATTCTCCCTCAGTAACGTTATTTTACTCACTTTTTTGATAATGTTTCACCTGCCGATTCCGCCATATTGGTAAACTTCTGTAGGAAGGATCTTCCTGTGTTATATAGTTGTCCAACCTGTAACGCACGTTCATCTGTCAAGTTATACAGCCAACTCCTCCTTCGCGCAACATTTTAATTTCAAATTAATTTGTCAGTTTTTAATATTTCTGCTCGATGTTTGTGTTAGCGTGATTACAGTATGTACAATATCCTGAATTACATGCGAAAATAATGATTTCCTCCTAATTCGGTTGTCAGTGTTGTCACAAGCAACATTTCAAATGCAGTATCTTGGCAACCATAACTGTTGACACGTACTTATAGATTAATTGCTTCAATTAAAGCCATTTCACTGTTTTAGGAAAAGAATGGACAGCTATTTGGGGTATAATGAATTAAAGGCGCTGCAAGATTTAATTAATCCAACGCAAGATGACTCGGATAGCGAGGATGATTTACCGCAGGCTGGTGCACAGAAAATTGGTGAGTTGAAAATTTAAAGTCACGAAAATGTTATTTATGTATCACAAATTAGATTGCTATAAAGAATATCACATTTTATTGAATGTCAGATATATAATTATTTATATGCGTTCGTATAATTAAAAGCCAGGTGTATCGATACTTTTGTTTCCAATTGGATTCATATGCATGCGTATACGGGGTGGTCCATTATTAATGATACGAACAAATTAGAAATTCGTCAAAAGCGAATAAAAAATAGAATAGATTGCACGTTAAATATATGGACGTAAATTGTGCAATTTTGCTATGGGTTCGTTAAGATTTATTATTAGCTCAATGCATCGATTAAATTGGCTTTTGTAGGGTTAACAAATCGGCAGATTTTTTATTGAATAACCGAAGATAATTGTTTATTTCGAGCTCCGACTACATGGGTTGAGGATTTTTATTTTTCACTTAGAAATCGTCAGATTTCGTGCATGTAAAATAAGAAGGTAGTACGTGTTACGGATAGTAGATGTTTTTAAGGACCTGGCGATATCGGGGCTCAAACTACTGCGTCCAAGCAACACGTCGGGCCACATGCACCGCTGAAAGGAAAGACTGATGATATTTGGCATCCGTCTGAGGCAGATGCCACACAGAATTCCGAAACCTATGATCCGAGGGAAGTGCCGGAATATGAGATAAAATTTAAGCAGGCGGTAGCGCCGGAGGATATCTTCTTAGGTGTTAGTATTATTATAATTGCTAGAATGAAATTGATTTGCTATTCAAGATCATCAAGACGTTTCTGTCCACCTTTGCGTTTGATTTTGCCACTATGTTGCTCAGATTTTTCTATTACAGGAAAGTCTTGATTTAAGCCGGGGCTGTACGATTTTAGTCAATTCGCCTACATCTAGTGGGGGTGGGGAGCATATCCTGCGTAGGCCGGGAAGTTCGAGCTGTCTCGATCGCCGAGCAGTGTTAGAGCCTGTTCAGACACGGCGGAAACCGCGCGTCTTCGACCGCGCGATTTTTGTTTTCGATTATTCAACCGCGCGGTCACGTGTGAACGGCATAGACGCTAATGTAATAAGATCCGCGCGGTTCAAATCGCGTGGTCGAAAACGCGTGGTTTCCGCCGCGTCTGAACAGGCTCTTAAATGTAAACATACCACGTTGGGTATGGTGGTATGAAGAACCATTATTATTCCAATTGCAAAATTCATCATTTTTCATTATTTATTTATGGGATTTTCGCCGACTTAGATTCGACGAGGATCCGGCTTAGATCAAGACTTTACTGTACATCCTTCCGTCACTTTGGTCAAACAAATTTTTGCTTTCTGATTATGTTATTCGGCTTTATTGGGTCATTAGTTAACGCGATAAAGGATATTTCTTAACGTTATAAAGTTGTGCAATGCATATTATTAATAGATGAAAAATGAACTACACACATGGAAAGTTTTACATCAAATTATAGATGAAACTATTATCGATGGAAAAGATTTCGGCAATATAGGCTTCGGTTACGATTCGACAGATTTTTTATATTGGTTTTGTGTCAGTTCCGTACGTGTTCTATATCAGTTCTAAATAGGTTTAAAATTGTTTTTGTATCGATTCTTGTACTGCTTTTACATAGATTGAAACTGCTGGATATTGCACTGTACGCATGCACGTGTATGATGCTCTTTTCACGAAATCATTATGTGGAAACATAGTCTAACATTAGTGCCATTTTTAAATAGTTGAAAGAGAAAATAGCTAATAGTGTTTCTGTCTCTCTTTGCGTTGCAATATCGATTACTTTCTTCTACGTTGGTATTATGTTGGTATTCTTTATGCAAAGTAAAAGTTGTCTGTATATTATTATCAATATTCGTTAATTTGGCATAAACCGTATGATTGGAACATACAAGGGTTAAGCATGATCAAACAGCAGCTCGAGATATTTGTAATTAATGCAACATCGATTTAGTAACTGCATATATTATTATAATGGACGAGGTATACATTATTATATCAGCAGCGGTATTTAAACTCTGGCTTGCGATAATGAATCAGCGTGATTAATACCGTTAGATGTTTACAGGTCATTAGCGATTGGAATGCTGCGTTATGTATGACATGATACAACACAGAGTATTATTCACTGTTTTCTAATACCCAGTGATTATGCACGGGTTATTAATAATCGATCGCAGTAACATTGCCTTGATTCTTGGCAATTGCAATTCTGGTATTCAACTGGTATAGTCTTCTTTCAACTACAAGCAATGACGCCAGTGAAAGTATCATTTTATTATTATATTATTTTTTATTTCCGACTTGTCTTCTTATTATTAGTTCATAATACACTTTTCTCTAAAAGCTTCGTCTTTCGTTAAAATAATTGGAAAATTAAAATACATAGTTAAACATACAACAGAAATTATTTGAAATTCGTTAATGACGTTTTTACGTATCTAACGTTTACGCGCCTAACAAAAGCTTGAGCGACATGTTCGAAAGTAGCCTGAAATGGATGTTCAATTTGGGAGTATTAAAAATGGTTGAAAAATGAAGAATTCTGAAATTACGTGAGAAACGAGAAACAATCCGAGGATGCAGAGAAATTGTTTCCACAATGGAGACAGCAGAATGAGATTTAAGAAGCTGTTTGCGCAAGCTTTAACATGGTAGAGTGCACGTGTAGAGTGTGTTCATTAGCACACGTTATAGAATTGTTTTAATTCTCCACGGTGTAAAGTAAATGTCCATATTAATTTTTGTTTAACTTTATGTTTAAAATTTGATTTTACAGCGTGTCATTCTGAATTATGCATATGTACAAGAAAGGTATAATTTAGAAAAAAGTCTTTACGCTACCCTCTCCACCATTAGATTCCCCTCTAGCGATTCTCTGCGCGAGGAGAATATGTGACAGCGGTTGGCTAACAGGTATTAGCTGTGGTAGTGGGAATAATGTGACGTCACGAATTCAACTCGTGCAGACAGTCACTTGAGGAGAGTCGAGCGAGATTTAGTGATAGAGGGGGAAGCATTTAGCGGGGAATGCACATCGTCTGGTAACCCTGCTAGCGATTCTCACCATGAGTTGTTGGAAATTCCAACAAGGTTTGTGGTGGGGGGTTGTGGTGGCTACATAATATCCCGGAGTGGGGAATTGGAAAAACAGAGCGCGCACAAGTTAAATTCTTGTACGCATTTTCTGGTATCATGCAATGAGCGAGGTTCTACCGTACCCAGCACAAAACGCTTGTACTCACCTTGATTTCCCTGGCTTACCTCGCGGCTTCGGCACGTTATAGTAATACGTTATCGGGCGTCAAAGTGTTAATGGTTTCTAATGGAGGACACATTGAATTAGATCGGCTTCAAAACGCCAGGCACAGCATCCTGCGAGTGGCTGTCCGTGTTTGTGAAGATGCCGCAGGAGTCGCGGGACAAAGTCGAGCTTACCGTGGAGTCCGAGGCGATCGACGTGCGCAGCCCAAGGTGAGAGAACCATGGAGGCGAGAATTTATCGGCGATTCCGCCAAGTTTCATTGCTTTGACTTCGGGACGGGACGGAATTTCTTTGACAATTTTACGAGGCTGTAAATCTGCTGGAGCGTAAAGCCAGTCACGATTTTCCAGATATCGGCTGCACCTTGCGACGCCGCATGCGGTTGATCCTTGCACCTCGTCCGCCAAATGGCACGGCGACACTTCCACCTTAGAAGTTACGTTGAGACTTGTGCGCGAGCTGGACGGCGTAAATTTTTAATCGACCGTTCCGTCTGTCTCTTGACCAACTCTCTCTCTCTCTGTACACACATACAGTAGAACCTCGCTCGTTGCACGGAACGGGACCGCAAATGCGTGCAAAGATCGAGGTGATCAATCACAGTGATTCGTACGTCGATTGTCTTTTGATTCTACACAGAGTAATCAGTCGTGGAAGGAGAAGGTAAAGTGGGGACACAAATCTCAATCTGGTGACTCTGGGTGCAACCAGCGAGGCTCTACTGTACGTAGCCGAGTTGGTACATTTTTACGCTCGCGAGAAACACGATCGCGAATTGAGCATTCGTGAAATTGAAGATCATTTGTCAACCTTTTAACTTCTTCGTTATACTATAACTCACGGATAAAGGATGATCTGGGATAAACGTGACAGATGAGCCGTTCTGATCTGTAGCACACTTCCCACTGCACGTAAGTGGAAAAGAAGAATCGATCTTCTTGTTGTGTTCACATTTTTATCGCTTCCGTGGAATTGTATTCGTGATAATGGTACAGTTAGGAAGATAATCGATCTACAATTGCATTGTAATACGTACAAATGATTATATAAAGTTTAGTTGAAAACCAAAATAATTTAAATATACTTCCCAGAATAATATTGGTCTAAACAGAATTGAAGCGATCAGTCGTTACTAAAAATATTTTGTTTTATTTATAAATTCGTCCTATGGATGTACAATAAATAATAAGCGTTGTAAGGACAAAATCAATTTCTCAATCTATCGTTTCTACAAATCCGCGATCATATTGCCTATAGTGTTGACGCAAAATGATTCCGATCGGTTGCACCCGCATGATGGGTTCGTGTGGTGAAATGAGAAGTAGCTGAATTCCGCTGTTCGTCGGAAGGCGTATCAGGGGAAGGAAATGCGAGTAGCAGAGAAAGAAAGTCACTGTAACGAATGCAGACATTGCAGCCCGTTCAAACAGTCGGGAAACGTGCACGTGCTTTCGGCATATACTTCACCAAATTGCCCCGATTCTCGACGGATCGAGTCAATTGCCAAACGTTCTCGACGCAAACCATGGAGAACAGGGTTAGAAGTCGAGTCTCGAGGTTTTATGCTCCTCTCCCATCAATCATCCCTTTGGTCCAGTCATACCAGAAATACAGCGAACGTATTTCGAGATTTTCACTATCGACGTATACACGCTGTTGGCTAAACAATGTTCTGGTAATTTGCTCGGAAGTTCCAAGCAAGTTATTGACCGTAACACGCGATAGAATTTCGCCATCTTGCGAACCATTTTCTACGGTGTGCGTTTCTATTCCACTGTTCTAATGGTAAGATACAAAATGCAATTGAAAAAAATTCAAAAAAGAAATGTGTTGATGGACAGGCAGAACAAACAATAAGGTGACCTTCATTTTTCACGAACAAATTTCTTTTCCGAATTTTTTTATATTGCATTTTGTTACCGACAAAAAACTAATTCATTTTGTTCCAATTTTTTATCTGGCTACCGGAAGTGCCCGAAAAATCGTGGCGACAGTTGCGCGGGTCACCCTGTATATATAGTATTTAATTTTTAACGAGGGATGTCCAAACGAAGTATCCGACTCCGTCACGTTTTTCTATTATTCATTATAAATTAAGCGTGGCCGATCGGATTTTAAGCTTTCATTTGAAACCGTAATTGTTATCCGTGAAACGGGGACGTCCATCGCGCGTCCAGTCAATTTCCCCCGGAAATTTGAACGTTTCGGGAACTTCGGTATAGACCTCCCTCAGCGTGTCGACCCGAATGATCCGACGGTGACATATTGCGTAATGCAGTCCAGCAACACATTGCGATGCATGAAGAGAGATGCACAACGCTGTGCGGGGACGCCTCGTGTCCTCGATACAGCGAGAACGATTCTTCCGCGCGAATCGATCGTAGAAACTGCATTCGAAAATTCAAGTCCGCAAGCGCTTCTCTATGCATTCTCCGATATCCTATCTGTTCGGAATAAACTGGAATTAGCGAGAACTTTAATGGCACAATGACACAATCTATGTACACTGTACACATTTTTTAACGAGTTCCATCACTTTTGAAATAATTTTGACATTATTATAGACTGCGAACTCTTACGCAAAATAAAAATGTTCAAGGAAACAGAGATTAAATAAAAATTAATTTCTTCATTGGATAATTCTAATAAGTCGATAATTAAAATTTTCTAATGTCTATACAGTTTAGTATTTCACCTATTCATTGTTGTGATTAGTGCGTAAAATCCGCAGTCTAATTCAGCCGATTATTTTGAAAGTCCATTTAAGTTTATATTGAGATATTTAAGAGTTTACGTTTCAATGAAATTAAAAATATATGTAAGAATACCAATGTATCACATATCTCCTTAAGTGTATCTAAGAGAGTTAAATTTACAATTCCTATTAAAATAATAGCAATTATAAGTGAATAATATGTGTCTTCTTACCAAGAATGGACTTAAGCCACTTTCAAAATTAACAACTAGATTTGTCATAAAATTTGAAACAGCCCAAGTTCATTCGATAAAATTTAAAATGCTTAAAATTGAACAAACAATATTCAATTTATTTTATATTTCATTAAAAAATTGAAAAACACCATTTATGCAATTCAGGAAATCTTCTAACTATATAAATTACATAACAATTTACTCCTCGTTTACATTTTATGTATGCGGGAGGGATTTGAAGAAGTCATGGTGCTCCGGTGGTATATATATAGTAAGTCCATCATATCCTTGTATTTCGCTGTTGTAATTTGTCTTATATTTTTATAATTTTCTTGGTCTACCCCGACGTGGTAATAAATTCAGTATTGGTAAACCTTTCGTTTAGGGGAGGCAACTCGGATGACCTTCACCTTGACATATGTTATTAACAACAACATTCTGAACAATTTTTGTCATTACATATACCCGGGCTTTAGTTTCCGAGATAATTGCAAAAAACTATTGCTAATACTGTATTGCATTTTCCGTTTTCGTGCAACGTAAACCTGTTCCGGGGCCGCATCTGTTTATTTTTTGTTTCTAAACACGTTGTGGAGATGAGAAGCGACCATACCACACCCACCCACCCAGTGTTTCACACGCACCCAGTGTTTCTAAAAAGAAGGTTCTCACATTATACAATATAAAATCAACTGAGACCAATACAGCATACATGTATTATATTATCGCATTTGATTGTAAAACAAATTGGTATTGGTTTTAGTTGATTTTATATTGTTTAATGTGAGAACCTTCGTCTCAGAAACACTGGGTGCGTGTGAAACACTGGATGGGTGTGTGTGGTATTGTCGCTTGTGGTATCGTGTGTGTTGGATAATACATGTATGCTGTATTGGTCTCAGTTGATTTCATATTGTATAATGTGAAAACCTTCTTTTTAGAAACACTGGATGGGTGTGAAACACTGGGTGGGTGTGTGTGGTATTGTGTGGTGGTTAGGTGGGGGTATCTCGAAAACTATCTATCTGAAAATGAGAATATCTCGAATATCTCGAAAACTAAGACTGAGCACCGGGTAGTTGTAATGACAAAAGTTGTTCAGAATGTTGTCCTCGACAACATATGTCAAGGTGAAGCTCATCGGAGCTGCCTCCCCTAAACGAAAAGTTTACCAACGCATCCAGCATATTTTTAACCAATTTATTGTTTCTCGGTTAGAATTCTTTACCCTTTTAAAAATTGCATCCTCCAAAAATCCTGTTGATATGAAATCCTCTTGTTTCATTTCATTTAAAATAAAGTTATTATCTTTCCGGCACTTCTTGGTAACATTATAATAATCTTGGGGGACAAACAGTAAATTATTTTTCTTGAATGACATTTCTACGACGCCAAAATCCCCGTGATTCGGTAAAAACGAATGTCCTGATACTAAGAATTTATGGTCTATGATTTTCAGATTATGTTCAACAGTTTGGATAATTTTTAGCCACGTTAAAGCTACTTTAATATTTCTATTCTGCCCTGCACACGTCACTGTAAGCTATAATATGCCTTTCATTTCTTAGATTTCTAAGATGTTTCAAGATACATGAAGCTACCTCTTGAGAATCTCTTGATGCAATAATTTCATCCCAAATGTACATGTGAACATTTGTCAAACAACTGACAAATGGACTTAGGCCACTTTCAAAATGAAAATTTGTATCATTCTATTAACCAGCTAATTTCCTCTTTACAAAATCTTTGTGATTTTAAATATATTAGTTACAATTTGCTTCAGAATGAAGAGATAACGTAGAAATGTAAATATTAAAATTGCTAGCTTGATTTTTCTCGAAAATGGAGCTAGGCCACTTTCAAAATAAACGACTCAATTACAATATTGGATTGTAACGGAAATATATTCCGAAATTGAGGGGAATACAGTTACCCTCTCTTGGGCAGTGATGACGATAATATCGAGCGACGGTATCAACATTCGGTATAATTCTCCAACCATGTTTATTACATGATTAACTCCGCTTCAAGAATACTCGGTTTCATACTTCGTTTTTCCACTGATTTTCATTCAATCCATACACTTAGACTGCTATATATTACCCCTGTCCGTCCCCTGTTGGAATATGCTTCAATTATATAGTCAAAAAGCTTTAATTATAAAATCATGCTCGAGATAATGCAGCATTTTCTCAGGCTTGTTCATATAAGAGAAATAACCCTATGTCAATCTTTGATCACGATTACTCCACAATATTAAACATAATTAACCTGGAAACATTGTCTGCTCGAAGAAGAGTATCCGACCAGAGCTTTATTTTTTATTTAATTAATAATCATATTGATTGTCCCTCTCTCCTAATGCAAATCAATTTTTACGTACCTGAACGTGTTTTGAGATCTAGAGCAGGATTTCAAACACCTAAATGCAAATCCACATATGGATTAATAAATTCTATGAATCGAATTATTGCAAACTCCAACACTCTTTATAATAGTATTGATTTTTTTAATGGGTCGTTGCACACTTTCAGAAGAAAATTACGCAGGATTAACTAATCATATCATTACCTTTATTCCAACAGTTTTTGTGCATGTCCCTTCTTAGTTAATTTAGATTAAGTCTTTGTTCTATTGTAAACATTTGTGTAAAAGAACCTCGGTCCGTTTATAATAAATATAATAATAATAATAATAATAATAATATATGTATTAGTGAAATATCGGCGTAGGCCATTAAGTCCAAGAATTAATAAAAGAAGATGTACATTACACGTGGCCTGTTTAATGATCTTGTTCCTTTACGGTTGTCGATGAGTTTGTGAAATAATTGAATTGTGAGAATTCTTTGACTGAAATGTCCAAAGCTTCGAACCATTTGTATCTCCTATTACATTGAAAAGGTTCACGGACTTTTCCGATTTCGATCTCACTGAGGGTTACGATACGTGTGCAGCCGTACGGGGACACGTAGCCGTTGAAATTTTCTGAGGCAGCATTTCAGAAGCCATTATGGTTTTCCCATTTCCTGAATGATATCCACGTGAAAGGGAGATGAAGGGAGAGAGGAGAGGGAAAAGAATACACGCGAGCCTGGACTAGAGAAAGGATCGTAGTCATAGTTGTTGGAAGTAGGTACGAAAATAATTGGACAGACAGCTTTCAGAATGCATCTCTGTAATACGTCAGGCGAAATTGCAGCGCGAGATCAGAGGAGTCTTTAATCCATGGTTTACAAATGGAAATGTTCGTACTAGACAAAGACATTGGGTAGATGAATGTTAGCTGATATGTAGACTGCGGATTTATTTTATTTAAAGAAATTAAAACTGCTGTTGCACTATTTTCAGCTGGTGTACAATTACTAAAACATATATCCGATAGGGTAAACTGTACTATTGCTGGCACTGCAATAGTTATTGGCACTTTTGATTTAAACGGCAAATATTAAGAATTCCTAGTATAGAAAATCATTTTTTATTGCTTCTTACTTCTTATTTATATTTCACAGCAACGTTGTAAGTTTTCATAACAGAGTTCCACATATGACTGTTAGCAAATATGCCAATGACTGTACTATTTGTCTTACGATTGTTATTCACTGAATATATTTTATAATAATAGAAAGCTAAGCTCGTTTAAACATTTCAAAAAGAGATAAAAAGATTTTCACTACGATTTTGATTTAGGATGCCAACCATTGTACAGTTTACCCTATCTCCTTTTGTTCATTGATAATGTACAGAATAATATTTGTTTTCAATCACAGTTGTGTATATTTACAATGAATCACAACTAAATCGTTAAAATTTAAAAGACATTTATATTTGGAAGATGTGTCGCACGGAGTTGGGATATCGCGTGGTCCCTACAGGTTACAAGTTTCTCACTGCCATTTCCTGATGGACGATCAGTACTTTATGTTACGCTAAACCATTTATTTTTGTTTTCAAAAAACATAATATAATATAGTAGTAACTCTTCTGCAGTTAGAAAGAAGGTTATAATTATGGCAGGGTAATTTAACGATAGATCTTCTCGCAACATGGTGCAATTGAACGTTCTTTTTAACGAGAGCCTGGTCCATTCTTTGTTAATACCGCGTCATCGCGATGATCGCTGCCGCGATAACATACATAGTAGATAACGCGATGCTGCTCGCGACGCGGCGTTTACGGGCAATACTTAGACGACGATCGTGTTTGATGTGTGCTGATAATGTGCAACGATGCGTGACATTCGGGTAATTATAAGTCTTGTTATGAGGATGGAAACTGGTCCCGCGTAATAGAACTGGCGAAGTCGTGACAACAAATTTAACGACGCCGTTCCAGCCGCGGCAACTTGTCTTGAGAAATTAATAATGTTGCGGTTGCCTTTTAATGAAGGCTTTCAGCGTGGCTCTGCGATATCTCGTTACAAATTAAATATTCATCTTTTCGCATATTGCGACGTGACGGAACACCTAATCGGTGTAACCCACCGAGTTATGTTTAATATATTGTACTCTAACGCACTGTCACTCCGCAAACGTTTGTAGAAGTTCACGGTTCACTGATATAATTAATTTTATCATTGATTACAGTAAGGAGCATAACTGTTTCCACAAACACTTTAAATCAGAATAACTTTTTTATGAATGGACCAAACGATTTCAATTTCTCTGTCTAATAAATAAGTTGAGGAAAGGCATTTAGTCAGAATTGTGATAAACAATAGTAATAGTAGTACATAGTATTTATTTATTTCGGCCTCGCGGCCAAGGAATTGGACTTGGTTTACAGTTCTTTTCTCTATGTCACCCATCCCTCTCTCCATCCATCCACACACATCCATTCATTCTTCCATCTATCCATCCATACCCCATGCCATAACCTATGTCTGATTGTCTATAATCGATATTAATCTATTCTAATGTCTTACATCTAATATTGTCTCTCCCTCACTCTTTTTGATTATTTCTTTCCTTTTTTTCTCGATACTCCTGGGCCAGTCTACTATTTCTCCCACTCTTTTATCTTGTATTATCTTTTCTATACATGTATTTATTCTCTCTACACCTTCACAGTCCTCTGCCAGATGCTTTAGCTTCCCCAGGTGTGTCTCGCATATCATGCACATTCTCTCTTCCTCCTTTCTCCAATATTTATTCCTTTCTTCCATATTTCCACATCTTACTCTAGCCATCAGGCTCTGACTGTCTCCTTCTCCTTTCTCTTCTAGGTATCTTGGTACCCTTACTTATATATTTATATCTATCACAGAACTTAAATGCCATTATTTTACCGTATTGCCACTATCCTCGAGTTTGCCTATCCCTCTCCTTCAGAGTCTCGATAATTTCTATAGTTTCTTTTCCTTCCCTTCTTTCTTTTTCTATTCCCGCTTGACTGTATCGATAAACAATAGTAAAAATTGATTTTTACAACTTTTTTAGCTGGGCCAATAACGAAAATTTAAAAGATGTGTTTTGTAAACTCGTATGAATTATATACGTTCTGAAAACTTCATTGAAATTGGTTAATTGGTTTACGAATTATAAACGACCAAAAATGGTAAAAAGCCTGAAAATCATGAATAATCGCAATTTTTACCACTTTTGATCGTTTATAATTCGTAAACCAATTAACGAATTTCAATGTAATTTTCAGAGCGTATATAATTCATACAGGTTTACAAAACACATCTTTTAAATTTTCGTTATTGACACAGCTGAAAAAGTTGTAGAAATCAATTTTTACTAAATTTCACTTACTTCATTTACTAAACTAATTCTTCTAGAAATTGAAGTCCATTCATAAAAAAGTTATTCTGATTTAAAGTGGAAACAGTATATGAGTATGTCAAATGCAAAATAGTAAAAACATTTAAAGAATTTAAACATGCTGTTGTATTATTTTCAACTCTATCAAGATACTAAGAAAAGAAGTAAATGTTTATCTAGCTCCGGTATAAAAGGGGACCGTTCATAGATTTGAATGACCTTGAAATATGTTGTCAAGGTCATTAAAATCCATATATGAGGAGTGAATTTTAATTATCTTCGGTACCATTTATTTAAGATATACGCATAACGTTGGAAACTGACAAGTAATATTTTTCGAGCAATACAATTAACTAAATTAAACTAAAATATTAAATGTGTCATTCACGCGGTGAGGTTCGACCTTATGTTAAATTATAGTAGATACATAAATTATAAATGTAAATACAGATAATAAGGTAGATTATAATTATGTAGTTCAGGTTTAAAACTGTCGATGGTTGTATTTGTTTAAAGAAGGATGTTTAAGAAAATATGATGGACGCTAAAATAAGAAAAAAGATTGATGAAATCATTTTCCTTGACCTAATTTATAAATAGTATATCTTTATAAACTGAACCAGTATCCTTGTAGAATCCATTGTTCCAAGATGCTAAAAAAGAAAACCGATGAAGCAGTTACAACAAAAGTGATTGTGAAAATACCGTGACAGCGAAAGTCCCCATTAATTTAATTTACAATATAGTTTTTATATAGGTATTTTATACAAATATTTTTTAATTCCAAAAATGTACCTCTCATTAAGTTTACTTACCATTGGAAACAGTATGCCAGGCATTGTTTTCTTCGCGCGAATGTTTCTGCAATAGAATCAAGTCCATAAAGCTTAATGGAATAGTTAAACAGTTCTTATTTGCACACGATAATTACTGTTTTAACATCGAATAATCGGAACGGCGCATTAGATCGCCGAAAGATAAATCAACGGCAGGTATGATCAATTCACGACTGAACATTTCGATAAATTGTCGGACAGCCGCGTGGGATATTCTGAAATTGCTTTGACACATTTCCTATCATTTGCCTGGAGCCTCCTGTGTACTCCGAATCGATAAATTAACCGGCAGATAATACACACGGACAGACGTAACGCGTGCTAGCGTTGTTCGTCAACTCCACTCGTTGTTCCTGTTCAGTAATTCATCTACGTTAATCCCCTGTCAACTTTGTAGGATTACTGTCTTTGGATCAACAATGTTTATCAATGAAAGCCAATACGAAGGTCACACTTTTTGCAGCGTTCATAGACGAACAAAACTTTAATTGGTTATCCTTTTATAAATATGCTCACTAAATGAAATAGTACTATTAGTGGTATAATATAATAAGTGTATATAATTAAGGAGATGTATGAATAATTGTGGAAGTGTAAGAGAATGGGATGATTATTGTAAACCGAGTGCCAAAAATGTTATACTTCCTTGAAAGGGGTGACTCCTGAGGTCATTTGAAATAACTTTTCCTATCATTGTCTTCCATATCAACATTTTTAAAATAGGTTTCTAATTACAGTGAAGTCGTGATATTTCTCCGCGACCTTTTACCCAGAATTTATCCAGTGCCTACCCACTCCACTACCGGTCAACGCCGCAGGACGGCGATGATTGATCTCGGCTCGGGTATATCGGTGTGAACCACTACTAATCCACTTACAAAACTTCTTTATTTTTCATTATTTTTTTATGGGATTTTCGCCAACTTATTTGTGGCATTTTTCTGATTAAAATGATGCTAAACACGATATAATTTCAACTGTATTTAGTGGTTTAATCGACGATGAAAGTTTCGGGCGCAACGAAGGACAGCGTATGGGAAAGAAAGAGACGCGGACAGTCGCCGTCGCCGGCACAGTTCAAAGAATGTACCATACGCTGTTCTTCGTTGCGTTCGAAACTTTCATCGTCGATTAAACCACTAAATACAGTTGAAATTATATCGTGTTTGGTGTCATTTGAATCAGAAAAATGCCAGAAATAAGTTGGTGAAAGTCCCATAAAAAAATAATAAAAACTAAAGAAGTTTTGTAATTGGATTAGTAGTGGTTCACACCGATACGCTTCGGTCGCGCGATCCGTGTTTACATGCTGTCCTTTTCTACGTTCGGCTTCGTCTGTACTCTCGGCGCGGTCGGCGCGGTAGACGCAGTTATAAAAAAACAATGTCCCTACACGATATGTCTCCGTAGAACACAGCCGTTGGAAAAATATTGCGACTTTACTGTATATGACAGATTTACTTTTATTATGGCAACAAGTGGTTCTATGATCGTTTACCTTGGAGCCAATCATTTTTCAACTACCGACAATAAAATTGCAGCAACATTATCTTCATCTTCGTCCCCATTTCCGTTTTATCTTCAAATAGGGCATGAACTTTTGCACTCGTCCAATAGAAGTCAAACGAAAATAGTGTCGCGGCCACGGGAAATTGAAAGGTGGGGAAGTCACGCATCAATTTCGTTGCGTTAAGCGTCCTAGTTTCTTCTCGGCGTTCATATAAATTTATGGAAGTGTATTGCCTTGGTGAACTTTTAAACTGGACACTGCACTGACGCACAGTCCCTCGAGCGAACGCTTTGAAACGAGTCGCGCGCTTTCTAACTGAAAAGAGAACGACTCGGTAGCGCTAAAAAAATTAGTCCGGTGATTTATTTCACCTTGTTTTTTCCAACCGACAGTTGACGATCAAAAGAACGCACCGGGGAAGAATATGGCGACTAAATTTCATATAACCGAAGAGAAGAACAGGAACAGTTTTCGAGTAACTAAGTAACAAGAGCCTGTGAAATTTTATTTTGTTTCCCGTCGGTTTCCAAGAAATTAAACAAAAACTCGCTTTGGTCGCTAATGGCTTCATTCTGTCAAAGATTCGGTCAAACGAAAATCTTTGTAAAGTGATACATGAAAGCGGAGTATGAAACAGTATTTTTTAAAAGAAGCGAAAAAATTCACGGGAAAGAACATTTTTGAAAAGAAGCGGAAAATGAAAGAATATTTTTGGAAAGAAGCGGAAAATGAAAGAGTATTTTTGAAAAGACGCGAAACTGGCAATGAAATAATTATTTTCACGAGAAAATATATTTAGGGATGTTTTACATTTTATAGTATAATGCACGAATTCTGTACACCACTGGTTCTGTCTTTCAATTGTTAATTTCGGTGAATAGTTAGATGAAATGAAATTTATTATTTTTGGGACACTCTGTGTAACACCACAATGTATTTACAGTCAGTCACGAAAATATTCGGACACTAGCTATAACTAACTTTACGACTTGATAATTCGTTTGTTGATAAAGCAATCGTCCTGGGAATTGTTTCTAGCAATAATACATCTATTAATGTTGATAAACATAAATAATTTATTTGAAAAATATATATACATTTCATAATAAAAATTATTAAAAGAAATAATGTACCATTTGTGGCTCACAAAATTATTCGGACAATATTAATTTTTCTATTTAGACAATGTAATTTAGCATTACAAAATTTGTTTAATACTTCGTGGCATAACCATTTTGTTTAAGAACATGTCTCAACCTGTTTGGCATATTATTTGTAATTTTTTAAAAATATTCAACAGTTATATTCGACCACTCAGTCGCAAGTCTTTGTATTAATTCGGCTATCGATATAATTGGGGTTTTTCGAGTTTTTTTATCCAATTGATCCCACAAATTCTCGATAGGATTAAGATCCGGTGATTGGGGCGGAGGATGAAGAATTTTTGGGCAGCGGTATAATAAAAATTCTTGCACAATATGACTTGTGCTTGGGGTCGTTGTCTTGGTAAAACTTAAAATTATTATTAAGCCTCATTTTTTAAACTAGTTTTGGAGCACTTAAACGCGGATTTTTTTTTCACTTTTCGAATAATTTTGCTTTTCTCCCTCGTACATAAGAGACTTAGTCTTCCAGTTTGCGGAATAGAATCAATGCGATTCTCAATATAAAATCGTCGATAGATATCTGCAACAGTACTCTTACTTATACGAAGCATTGCACTAATTTCGCGATAGGTTTTTCCTCTTTCTCGATGAAAAATTACAAGCTGCCGCAGATCGAAACTCGTATTCTTCCCTTTGCGACCCATTTTGAACGAATTCACGTTTACTACTGTGTGTGTGTGTCAGTAGTGAGGTGGCATGGACACCTAAGGGTCCACGAGATTCTGTTTGTAAACAAATGTTTTCGCGTTCTTGGAATATCGCGTTCCCAGAAGGCGATTGCCAGAGAAATATAATACGTGTCCGAATATTTTTGTGAGCCACAAATGGTCCATTATTTCGTTTAATAATTTTTTTTATGAAACGTATGTATATTTTACAAATAAATTATATATATTTATCAACATTAATAAATGTTTTATTGCTAGAAACAATTCCCAGGGCGATTGTTTTATCAACAAACGAATTATCAAATCATAAAGTTAGTTATACCTAGTGTCCGAATATTTTCGTGACCGACTGTATATAAAAGTTAAGGGGGGAAAATTTAAAAATTGAGGAATCTATCCTGTTCGTAGTAATACCTTCTTTAAATATCAATTTACGCACGGATAATTCATACAGCATATATTATAGATACACGAAGGTTTGGAAAAATACACATTTTGTTCGAAAATTACGATACGATTCCACCGTGAAATGTCTTGGTCTTGCTTCGTCAAAGAGGGACAAATATTTTTCGAGCGATGTATCTATTTCTCCCTGTATTTTTGGCGGGCGTGGATCGGTCATGCCGGAAAAAGTATTGCTCACACATGGATTGGACCACGTTTTTTCCTGGTGATCGATAGCGAGGCACGGCTGATTCAGGTAGAAGAATTTCTGTGGATACAGTGAAAAATTCAGTAATACATCGCAAATATTTGTACATATGATTGTGTCCTTACGCAGGAGCAACGTTAATTGCATACGAAATCACGGTATGAACTTTTGTGAATTACATTTTGAATTCATTGTTTTAATGATTAGATACCGGCACATATATTTTAGTTAGCAAGTTACAAACTTCTATAAATGTTTAGTTTACTCCAGTTTTTGTTGCACTTGAGGTAGACAATTTTTGTTTTCCATAAAGATTCGCAGTCTATTCATATAACACGATGTATGGAGTTGCTGATAATAACTGGATATGTCCACGCAATTTCTACAAAACTGCTAATTTCAGAGTGTAGAATGATTAGATTTTTAATTGTTTCATGGGAAATGGTTTCCTGTGTTGTGTAAAGTAATTATAAAATAAATAATAAGATAGAAAAAAAGGTTGCCCCCAGAGAGATTCGAACTCTCGACCCCTGGTTTACAAGACCAATGCTCTAACCCCTGAGCTATGGAGGCTCACGGATTTTCTCTCGTTTGAGACTCCAGAAGAATCTGACAAATATTCTATCACATTCTGTTGCACGTCGATCATTCAAAAACATGTTGTTTATGTAAATATATCGTGTCTTCCTTAATTATAATGTAACATGATCATGTTACAAATAAAAAATGTCGTTGTTTATGGTTTTATGTACTTATTACTTCATAATGATTATTTTCCCAGATAGCACCCGACGTCTCATAGACGTCTGTTTTACGTCGTTTTTAGGTCTGAACATCTTACGTCCCAAGAAGACATCCTTAAACGTCTCAAAAACGTCTTTTCGGAGATGCCATCTAAAAAGACGCCTAAACTACGTCTAAAGACATTCAGAAGACTTTCGGAAGCCGTTCGGAAGCCGTTCAGACGTCTTTCAGACGTCCGAATGTCTTGCGGCGGGCGTCTTACACTTTTGTTCGTTTTACAAGGACGAAATATATGTATAGTCTTTGTTTAATTAATATATTTTTGTATATACGTTTTGTATATGTTGTATATATTGTTTTACGTTATCATTGTTTACATACAGTTTTTGCTATGATCACGTTCATAAATTATTGTAATAAAAGTGGACTGAGTTCTAAATTTAACACTGTTCCATAAGCACAATAACAATTCGTAATAATTCATTTGTAAGATAGATTGATGGAAATCGCGATTGGTAAATCGTGCATCGATCTTGTTAGAGATTACCTAATTACATTATTACACAGCAATTACTAGTGGCGCTCGACGATGATAATGTTATCTAAGCAAATTCCGACGTCGTGCATAATTTATTATGCATACACTAGCCGTTATCCACGATTTCCTCTACTAGGTTTTTTGAAATTTCAATCTCTGCTGCGGCAGGAAGTCAATTATGACGCTCTTTACTTTTCTCGTGCAACATTCAAAGTAGAAAAAGAATCGGAAAGGCAATCTTTACGTTTTTCTACCACATTACTTAATTAAACACGTCTCATCCTTCCTTCGATTATAATAAAATGCAATAACTGACCATAATTTTTGAGCTACTCTTTCTAAATGAAATAATTTCTTTAAATAATTAAGTTTCAATAAAAAATATTTCAAGGGTTTCATCGTAATTTATAAGAACAAATCAATCTACAAGGATTTATTTACTACATAAAATAGATAGACAAGATTTTAAAAGTTGAATAAAAAGAATAATAAACAATATCCATAAATCGCTCGCCGATCTACACTAGCTTTGTTTGCGCGGAAATAAACTTTGCGAAAATATTCGACACATTTCTATTCATAGGTCTTTGTTTAATATCTCGTATTTTCAAATAAACAAAAATAATACGAATAAACATTTACTTAAATTGAGAATTCATGGAATATATTATTGTTCTGTGCAGATCCAAAGTGGAGTCGCGTGTCAAAGGTTATGAAAACTAAACAAATTTTTTGCAACATAAAAGCAATATATTGCTGTGATGAAAATGTCCTTACTGTTATTTTGAAACAATTTTATCAAGTTGTTGCTTATAAAATGACAAATGATATCTTTAAATTCTGCTGAAGTCTCTCTTATTTTTATTGTAAATGCATGAAACTCGCAATGTAGTTACACCCTTGTGTAATGCAAAATAATTAAAATATACAGTGAAACGAATTAATATCCGGACGCTCTGAAATGGCGATAACTTTTTTAATATTATACTATACGATTTGAACTTTTTTGGGAAGCTAGAGAAATTAGTTTACTACAGGATGCGAAAAGAAATTTTTACAAAAATTGCAATTAATCGGAATTGTAGAAAAAATACTAACAGTTGTATTTTACAACTTCTTTTGTGGGCCTATATTGACAATTTCGTCAAAATCGGTCGACGTTGCAATGAGCTACAAACGTTTAAAGATGGTAAAAAACATATAAAAAAACCTTTAAAAACTATGCTTATATTAAAATGCACTAAAAAGGAGAAAATAATTTTCATAGATATCAGTGACTATAAATAAAAGCGTGGAGCGTTAAACTATATTGACGTAATCTTCGTGGACACTCCACGCTTTTATTTATAGTCACTAATGTCTATAAAAATTATTTTCTCCTTTTTAGTGCATTTTAATATAAGCGTGGTTTTTAAAAGGTTTTTTTTATATATTTTTTATTTTCTACTTTTTAGTCTTTACATATCTTGTAATCAATTTTAATCACCACTTCAACCAAGATTTTTTGTAAAAGGGAAAATATTGTGTCATGATTAGATAATTTATTATCCCGTTCTTATAGCCAAAATAAATAAATATCCTATTAAATTTGATGTAAGGAAGGAGATGCAAGACTTGTATGATAATCTATTGAATTACTAGTGATCTATTATGCAAAAGAATGAGGGGATGACTCCGAGAGACGACGTCTCTTGATGAAGTTCGGAATGGGACTGAGCTCCTTCGGTGCGAAATGGATCTGTGGAGTGGGGATGAATTGGAGTGGGAACGCGTAGTGAAGTAGAACGCGGAGTGGGAACGCGTAGTGGAGACTCACTACCGTGTGTCGCGCGGCGAGGTGTGACGGTTAATATTAAAATTTTTTTTTCTCCTAAACGCACAGTTCTAAAAAGATTTTCTTTTTAATATTGCATTGTCATCCAGTTTTGAGCTATGCTTAAACTTTCAAGTGTCTAGCTCATCGGGAAGAGGTTTAAAATTCGATTACAGGATTTGACGCATACAACAACAACAACAACTCAACAAGCTAATATAAGCGTGGTAATAAAAATAGCAGATTTTTCACGATTTTCGGCCTTTAACTGCAATAAATCTAAGGATTCTTACATCTTTCAATGCCTGTCGTTTTTTCACGCATCAACCGATTTCGATGAAACTTTCACAGTGCATTAGATCCACACAGATCTACAAAACGTGTTTTTTAAATTTTCAATATAGGCCCACATAAAAAAGTTGTACAATGCAACTTTTAGTATTTTTTCTACAATTCCGATCAAATGCAATTTTTGAAAAAATTTCTTTTCATATCCTGTAGTAAACTAATTGCTCTAGCTTCCCAAGAATATTCAAATCGTATAGTACAATATTAAAAAAGTTGTATTATCCACAGTGTTTTGTCCACATTAATTTGCACAAGGCTGTATCGCTAAATTTTACAAAAGTTCAGTTTACCAAGTGCGGCTTCACCCTAACCTTCAGCTTGCCAGCAACCACGCAAGGAACTATAAGAAATTCCATGATGAATAGAACAAAGGCCGCACACGGAAGTCACGTGTTTCCCTGCTGCGTCATTCAATTATTGCTTAGAAAAGGGCGAGCATGGTCAGGTTAAACGGGTGATTTTTCAAGAAGAAAGAACGGAGCGAATTACGGCGGCTGTGGGCCCTGAATCTTTAATCTGAGAAATGTACGAGGGGCACATTGCGCTGGTGGGAAGCATCGGTGAAATAAGTGCCGGTTTCCGTGCAAACAACCGGCGTGTTGCGCAATGTCTGTAAATCGGGAAGGACTCGAAGCACACTCCTGTGTTCCACTTTTGCCCGTGTTTAATCGTCACGTTTAGCCTCCCTATACAGGGTGGGTTGCTCGAAATTTTCCTCGGAAGTATTGTATTTGTGGTAAAATAACTAGGGTTTATGTTCATGAATTGTAAAGATATACGAGACAAAGCAAAACTGGTATAAAAGTTCAATTATTATAAAAGTGTTAGTTTTAACCCTTCTTGAGAGAGATGTTTGCTGAAGTCTTTTTAATTTAACCTTCGCAAGGTAAGGTCTAATAACACATAAATAGTAAGGAGGTTTCTCTTAGACCCCGACATATGAATTTCATAAATAGCCTCGTGTTTAATAAATTTGGGATAAAGAATAGCACAGGATAAAAAGTCAACAAACGGATTTAATTTTATTCATATAAAAATTCTTTTCAAAAATCTGAAGCCGGGTTCTCTGAGACCCCACATTACTTTGCGAAGGTTAATTTAAATAAATGAACTTTAATGTTGGAAAAGTGAACAAAAATTCCGTTATTCGAAGACTACTGTATTTCAGATGAAAATAGGTGACTCACCGTTTATGTGTCCCCGAAGGACGGAGAAAAGGCAGTAGCACTACCGGTAGTGGGTAGTAGGGCGAGGCTCGGAAGGAAAAATGGGAACGGACGGATCTGTGGAGTGCCATAGCCTCGGAAACCAAATGTTTGCGGACAAATCGTCGTCGTTTTCGACTGGGGGGTAAAATCAACAAACCGTACTGGTTCGGTCCTAATCCGTCGAACGATGGAAATCGTTTTGCGCACCCCAACATGATCTACCCACAACATAGCGTCTGGGGGACATTGTCTCGATGTGTCCAAGAATACGAAGTGTGTTCATTTCTCTTTGGTTTTATTGTGCGATGGGAAAAGCTTTGTCTGACGGCGGAAGAATCGAGATTTTAGGTGATTTTTACGAGGAACCAACGCTCGTTTGGTAATCAAGATTGAGGACAGTTTTTTTATGGAGGTTGGTTTCGGTCTCTGAATCATGGACCGACGGGTTCTTTATTGGCACAGAGGGTTTCAATTTACCATAAAACATACGGAGTTGGTTGCATGTTCTTTTTATTGAATAAATACGAGAATTTTGATTTCAAAGGAAATGGGTCTTTCCCAATGGGTTGAAATGAGTTCTAATAACTGTGTAATAACTAGAAAGCGGATTTTATGCATTTATGGCAAGCAATAGATGTAATTTAAACATAGTAAAAACATTGGAAGTATTTTAAAATATTGTTATATTGTTTTCGACCTATTAAATGCATTAAGAAAGAAAATTATCGGGTTGGCAAGAAAGTAATTTCAAGCAATGAATTTTAATGGATAAGATATTCTCCCTTTTGTTCGATGATCTTTTGCCAAAAAGAATAAATAAGAAAATATTTTATTGATTAAAGTTCATCGCTGGAATAAAGAAATTCGGTTTTATTTCACCTTAAAATACCGAAATTACTTTCTTGCCAACCCAATAATTTCTATTTTACTTCAGTTTGTTGTAATTTAGGTTCAACAATTTTTATTTTTCATAAAGATTTATTATTAAGATTATTAGATTGAAATGTTACGATTGTAGTCTGCAAAATTTTCCACAGTATTTCTGATAATTTTCATTATTTTTCCATGGGTTTTATGTATTGTTAGAATGCACCACTTCCCAATATTAAATTACTAAGCAATTCGTATAGCCACTTGCAAGCGAATATGGTAAATCAGAAATTTTAAACCGATGCATACATATACTGATAGCTAGGATAAGTAACTAGTTTGCGAGATAACAGTAAGAGAATTACGTCGAATAGTTTATCTTATCGCAATGTCTCTAATGGCCTTATATATTCAATGAAACGGTATCTTATTTGTCACTTCATTCTATATTCAAAACTATGTTCACTGAACAATGATTTCATTAAAAAGAACTTGCGAAAACTTTTGTATTATTACAAGCGAATAAAAGTGTTCCGACGACTTTTTTGTCATCGTTTCTACATACGTGTTTAATTAATTTGCCGGAACTTTTGGAATCTGAATTAAGTGGTTCACCGAGGATCGTGGCCAGTCGTTTTCCTCGGTAGATGTCGCCACTGAGAATTCTCGAGTTGGGTGACTACAGCTTCGTTAGACTAATATCAAGGGGATGAAACCGGGGGAATCTTTCGTTTTCGACGGCGTGGAAAGCAAACTAATGCGAATTTCACTTTAATTTCTAACCACGTATCAGAGACCGTGGCATGCGGGTCGCCGGCGAAACTGGACCGAATCTGCTGGATTCTCTAGAAACTGCGTTACATACTTCGTATTAAATTAACTCTAACAGTTCCAGCATTTTCGCGTCTCTCGCTCCGTAAACGAAGACTCGAATCCTTTTCATCGATATGAATCACGTTTATTTTGAACGAATTTCCTCGATATTGTGATGCGGTTTTATTAGCTCATTTCGCTAAAAAGCCAACGGCAATTAAGGAGTTGCATTTCGGTAATCCGCGGACTGCAGATTTCCTGCATTAACGGCGTACACAAGAGTGTGAAGTGTAATGTAACGACGCTTTTAACATGCATTCATTAAGATTCTTTGTTATTTTCGTGTTAGCAAACGTCGTAACCGCGGGAACGATCTTCTTTTTTAGTCTGGTACTTGAAAAGCTAGCTACGGAAACACTTGCATGAATGCTTGTTGTGTTTGAAGAATAAAATCTTATTAAATACCAGTTTCAAAATCATTTGAATTTTAGTTTTCTGGTTGCTGAATAAATTCTACTAATAGCAAAATAAAAATTTTCCATTGTTCATTGCAAGACAGAAGCTATATAGACATTTATTTCTTTTTTTCAATAATTGAAGTATTTATTCAAATTATTACATTTTGAACTCCTCTACAATTTGATTTTTCGAACTGAAAATTTATTACAGTATATTTATCTATATACAATTCATACATACATTATATGTATACTAGAGGTGTGCGGGTATCCGAGCCTCGGGCCGAGTCGGGCAATGATCGAGTCGGGTCGGGTCGGGATCCCGAAAGTTTATAAAATTCGGGGTTGGATCGAGTCGATGTCCCGAAAGTTTGCAATATTCAGGTACTCGAAATTAAAGTTGGGGCATTTCTGCGATCAAATCAGCGTTTAGTAAACAGTGTTTACTACAAATCGAAATATTATTACAATCGATGATTGGACATCTTAATATGCACAGAGTTATTTATCGGCCCTCCGGGCGGGTTGCGCCCGGCCGCTGACGGTATACCTGAAAAGGTTGTTATAGCAGAGAAAAAACGCGTACGGATCAGCTCCGAACCGGCCGATTATTTACAACCACCGCGCTCCGACAACTTCAACCCCGACAAATAGACAACACGTGCGACAGACCTACCGAATCAGATCGATAGGATCATACTACATATACACACACACATACATACATACTTTTCTATTTTATATATATAGATTTGATCGCAGCCTTGCCCCACCTTTAACTTCGAGTACCCGAATATTTCGGGGTCCCGACCAGATCCCGAATAAATTTCCCGACCCGACCCGAACCCGAAATTTCGAGTACTCGCACACTCCTAATGTATACGTATACATAATAATATTTAATATAAAGATAGAAGACTAGAAGAAACATTAGCACGTAAAATTGTGTTTAATCTAGCATCAGATGTTAAACAGTCAATGGTAACATATTCCGGTCATCTATTTCATTAATAAACAACAGTGTTTCTATGCATATACGAGTGCATCTCTGGGACATAAGTCGATTCGTCTGAATTCTGTTTGATGTAGAACGGAAGCGGATATATAATATCATACCTTGTTAAATTTACAAGATAGTAATAACACGCGCATCCTGAGCTTCATCCTAAGCGGAACAATGTGTTTCGAAATTCTCAATAATTTCTGCCACGTATCGGCGAACATGTAAAGGATTAGAAGGATCGTGGAAGGAGTCAAAAAATAACGGCACTAGCACGAGGGTTTTAGCGATAGAGAGTCAACAGTATGTCCACTTTATTAAAACTTAACTAGAACTTAAACTAAAGAACCCGACATCACTTAACCTTAAGAATAACGATATTAATAATTTTAAGAAAATAAAGGAAGAAGGCACAAGAAGCGCAAGGGCCTTGATCTTTTACGGTAGCGAGGTTTGGCTCAAGTAAAGCCGGAGTTTCTGGTGTAACTGTTTTAAGCAAAGAAAAGATAGACGGCCAGAGAAGCGCAATGGCTTTAGAATTTAACCGCTCAAGCAAAGCGGGAGTGCTTAGTGTAAGGTTTGATATCAACTGACTCTTCGGGCAATCAGCTGTGCCCGAGGAGTCAAAACGGCGGGGGGAGAGGTGAAGAGGGGCCTTTATGGTAGCGAGTCCTTATTATGGTTTTGGCAACCCCGTCACCTCTCACTCCCCTGTCTTAGACTAACTCGCGTGAGCCACGTAGCTCGCGCGATCCGCAACAGAACGTAAGGAGCTTTTATATTATCGAACAAACGGAACCTAGACGAGAGTCTTCTAACAATGCTGAGCCCACTTGCCACCCAATGGGACGTTACGAGCCGAGGGCTGGCGGATATTACGTGACCGAAGTTTGTTCGTGGGAACGGGATTTGTCGTGAACTAGCTGGTGCCTGTTTTGTCACCGGGTGTCACAGGATGGGTTGACGTGGACTAGCCGGTGTCTGTTGCACCACCGGGTCGTCACTAGGTAGGAAAGAAAGGGGTAGTCGTAGACTAGCCTCTTATATGAACACGTGGTTCCAAGAAGGGAGTAAGAGAGTCACATAGGTAAAGTGTCCGTACGTAACAGGGACTAGCAATTGAACTTTCGCAGCTTTTGTTACATACGCCTATTCAACTTTTTTGCATATTGGGTCATCTGATTTATACACTCCGTGACAAAAAGATAGCACATTATACAGATAAATGGTTTTTTTAGCTCTTCAAGTAGTATATTACATTGTTTGTCACTTAGATACTGGGTAATAAGAATAAAAAATTATTTCAATATATTTCTATGCATTTATTACGAGAAGAAACAATTTTATTGGAAAATATGTAACATTAAACGAAAAATCGGTGCAAAAAATTGCACACATTTCTTAAAATAACTAAAAAAATAAAGTATATGTATAAAAAAAAATAATGTCTTAATATTTTGTAAATCCGCCTTTTGTTTGTATAACTTGGAATAAACGTTTCGATATAGATTTATATAATTTTTTAATCACGTTTCTGCTTAACGTTGCCCAGTTTCGTTCAATACAAGTTTTGAATTCGTCAAGGGTTCGAAATTGTCTTCCGCCGGCACATACCGATTTGACTAAATGGGCCCAGCAATTTTCTATAATATTTAAATCTGGAGATCTGGCTGGTCACTCCAAAATTTGAATATTTTCCCGTGTAAAATATACTTTTACAATCTTCGCGTTATGAACACTTGCATTATTTTGCTGATAAATGAAGTTTGGGCCTGCAATTTTTACCGCATGTCTTTCATTTTTCCACTTATAAACTTAATTTCCGTGTTTCCATAGTACCCAATACCCGCCCAGACCATTACTCCACCACCACCGAATTGTCGATTGCATAAAATTTTTTGTTCTTTACGCAAATCGTGGAAAAAACAACGGTAGCTAAAGATAACTTTTCGCTATTTTTTCTTCCAATGAACATACCTCTCAGAAAATTGTAAACGAGCTTCTTTATGTTGTTTAGTTAGCGTTGGTTCACGCATTAATTTTTGGCGTTTTATGTATTTACATTCTTTTATAATACGTTGTACATTACGTTGTATCTTAGATACGTTGTATCTTAGTATTTACTCCAGCTTCTGCTGCAATTTCTCTTGCAGTAGTAGCAGAATTTGATGCAGTTCTTAAAATTGCACGCCGTTGACAATAAGTTGTCACTCTTGAACGATCTGCGCTCTTTTTTTCCATATTCGTCTACGTTTTTTTAAGAAATTGTAAATAACTTTGCGACTACGATTCAACAGTTTCGCAATTTTAGCAATGGGACAATTTTCTTTACGTAAATTTTGAATTGTTAATATTTCAGGACCAGCCAATCTTTTACCGCGACCCATTGTTGAAAATTTCACAATATTTCAATTCTAGAACACGTACAATAGTAAATACTTGTCGATCGGAACACTGACGTCTTGACGTTAACGGGAAACATACAAATTTGACTTTGTGCAATTTTTGACGCAACAGTCAGCACTACTGTTTACGTTTCCGACTTAACCTTTAAACCTATAGACCGAAAACAAGAATTTACCCTGTACAGATACAACCTATTACTAACTGAGCAATGATATAATACGAGAACTGTAGTTATTCAACTACATTTGCAAAAATTTACAAAATTGGATAGTGTGCTATCTTTTTGTCGCGGAGTGTATTTTTACAATTAGTAATAATTCGCTACGATCGTCATACAGGTGTGGCGATTAATCACGATTTGTCGGTTCACGATTCTCACTACCAGTGTACCGGTCCCCTCCCTTTTTCGTACTTTGCCTCGCGTGACTGCGAGGATAGGAGGTTGGAATGTGTGTGTGTAGGGAGAGGAGTCGTCTGTGGCTCGCGAGCCGCAAGTTGCCTAGGCATGTTGTACATAATGCAAAGAAAATCAAATTAATTTCGTGTACGTAATTCACGCATTAATTTTAACTGTTAAGTTATAATGAAGTTCTTTTACTGTAGGAGATTCTTGATAGAAATATTATCTACGTTTGCTACATGTGAAATATGTATCATATGAGTGATTGCTACATGTGAAATATGAATCATTCCTGGTATTTGTTATTTGCTACTTATCAGAATTATAGCAATAAAAAACAGATAGAGATGGACAGGAAAAATTTAAAGTAGGGTATAGGTATAGTAAATATATATTATAGATTGGATTTTTTGTTCACTTATAATCACTTATAATAATGTAATAAATATGTATTTCGTATTTTTAATAATTGCCGTCTTTTAATATGAGGGTTATGAAAAGTACAATTTGTACAAATGTTGGAGATCGCACGACAAAGATTTCAAGACTAAGAATTCGCGAGAACGGCTCGGCACAAAGAGATGTATTTTTATTTAGTATTTTATGTATAATCTCAGTTTTCATGGTTCTTTTTTATCACGAGGCGTATCTGACTGATAGTATCATCAAAAGTATAAAAAGGAAGGGTCGTGAAAAAAATTTGCCTCCAGAGAGATTTGAACTCTCGACCCCTGGTTTACAAGACCAGTGCTCTAACCCCTGAGCTATGGAGGCGGCTGAGGTTTTTTTTTCTTTTGCACGTCCGGATGTATCCGGGTTCTTGGCTGCTTAACTTTCCTGCATAACAGCTCTTTTGAAAATCAAAGACTTCTGTCAGTAATTTATATTCCCACAATTTCATTATTCATTTTATAAAAGACAGATTAATTATTACCAAATTCATTGATCTTAAATTCTGCTTCGTCAACGCAATTCATTCGTGTGCTGATTTTCAAGTTCGATTTTACCGAAAATCGTCATTTTAAATAATTACGATGAACCCGTTCGTATAAAAATAAAAATATTCTAATTAAATACGTCTTCTCAGATGAATATTGCAACGGAAGCGTACTTACTTGAAGAATTCGAACTCATTTTACAAAATTATTCTTTTACACTTTTATTCAAATTATTATTGTATAATTTAATAAATTTAAGTATTTCTTTCTGAAAAAATCTTTCCCAAATAATTTCTTAAACTTCATATGTTTAAAGTTATGTGTGCTATGATCTCTGGGATTTTTGTACTATGTTGAAGTTATTAAACTGATTCTCCTTCTATCGCGTGATACAGAAAAAATCTTTGGAATAAAAGGATTATTTTTTTACTGACGCTATACGCATAATAAAAGGAACTTCTTATGTAAAATACACCGTTGTCCCAACTCACTGTCACGAATAAGAAATTGTGAATGGTAATTTCCATACTTTCTGTTGATATTCCATGCTGATACGAAGACTTTGGCAATTTCGACTCGATTATGCAATTTTCATATTTTGCAAGGCTAATCAAGTTTCATAAACCTCTAGTTTGCCTTGTACTAGGCAACTAATTGCAAATCAACAAGTTTTGTTTATATTTGCAATCATTTAGCTTTAGTGAGCTGTATCGTTTTTGAAATATTATGATTCCAAATATTATCATTACTATAATAAAAAATAATGAACATTATTTCTCACATTTTTTAACATTTTTGAGATAGATAATTGTGTTTTCCATCAAATGATTCATTGTAGAGCAATTTGTTTGGTTTATGATCATTTTAACAATAGCAATAAATAGCTTGAATTGTATATGTTATAGGACATTAATATGCGATATCGTGTCGTCGTCATAAATGTTGCCTGTATGAAATATAACGAATATTGTACCGCAACTAATCTAATTAAATTGATCTGAACTAATTACAGTGTTATACATATGCTCACATTTGCGGAGAATGCGTCCATAATTATTAATTATTAGATTGCAGACTTAATGCGTGGTATACGCAAATGCAAAAATATAATACATCAGCTTTCCCCCGCCACGCGTTGCTGTGGGACAGTATTTTTTAAAAGCATGTACGTGGTGAATGTGTTTGTGATAATCTATTCCGTTCAATTTCATTTCGCTTTCCGCGTTGCTCTGCAGTTCGATCTAAAATTCGTTTGTAGTGTAGCATTGCGAACATAAATATAAATTGCTCCGTCTTATTGTCGGCAATGCAAAACGATTAAATTGTTTTAATTCTCTCTCTATCTCCCCTCTCACCGTCTCTCTCCTCTCTCTCTCTCTCTCTCTCTCTCTCTCTCTCTCTCTCTCAAATTGAACATGGGTGCTACCAGTCAAAAGTTATAAGCAGAAACGTGCCCAAAAGAGAGCGAAAAAGATGTCTTTGTTCACTAATGACGTCACAACTTTTGAACGAATAGACTTTTTTGAATTCGGTTTGCTTCTAAACCTTCTCGAAGAAACGCCGCGTCTAATGGTTCAAACATACAGACATACATACAGACAGACACGATTTTATTATACATAGAGATAGAGATGAACGTTTCTAAAGTTTTATTTGCGGAAACAAATTATAACATAAATTAGCGAACAGATCCACTTGTAAATGAATTCCAATCTAGTAAATGAAGAACGCGAATGACCGAAAAATTCATTTTTTACCGTAATACGATCAAGAAACGTGAAATCAGTATTTGATTAATTTCACTGTTTGTTTAATGTCACTGTTAAAAATCGGACATTTCATATGCGAAAACCTAACAGAATCACCCCCTTCTCGGTTGTACCACTGGATACCGATCACCCTCTATATGAGAATGTACTTTTTCCAAATGCTCCCTTCCGTTCAAATATAAGAATCAGCGAAAATGGCGATGCTCAGCGGGAAGGGAGACACTTAATCCACCGAGCCAGGGCTATTCCGGTTTCTGTGGCATTGGTTCGTGAAACAGTCTTGGTTCCACGACCCGATATCGTAGAGAAATTATGCGTGAAACGGTCTACCTTTTCCCTCGAAATTCCAGGCGCTAATCGGCATTCGTGAGCTTCGGCTGGCTTCTTCCGCGTCGAAGAACAGAGACATCTGCCGCTGTCTGCTCTTACAATTAGAAGTTAATTGTTACGATCTCCAGAAAAACCGGCCGCAGATGTTTCGAATGTAAATTCGCGTTTCTAGCCGGGCCGGTGCGCTAGGGATACAGAAGTTCCGCAGTTTCGGCATAAATAATAGGAATTCGGCGAAGTTCCCGGTTAAAAGCAAATTGCGAAAAAGGAGACCGATAATATCGCGGCGGTCCGTATCATAATCTCTCCGGAGTGAATATCAGCTTTGTTGCGGGAATGCAACTTCCCGGATCTCTTATTTTAACTGTTCTGTGGTTGAAACAAAGTTATTCGAGGCTATACCGTGAGGAGCTATTCGGAGTTTAGCACGGTTGCATTTTGATTACAGAAATGCTCTCTATTTGTTCCAGTTTGATTGTTAATTTTATTGTTGGGAAAGTTAAGGGGCAACGGGAAATTGATCTATTTTATAAGAGAACGGTTCATTTTTGACTTATGGTTCCCGTGAGAAGTTCGTTTCTCTCGACGAGTAGAACACGATACAATCATAAAAAACATTTGACCTTGAAAACGTTTGTCAAGGTCATTCTTGCGCAAAACTTTTTTAGCAGATCTTTAATTAATCGTCAATTAAACAAGTAAATATGATCCAAATTGTATCGAGTTTGGTCTCATTGTAATCAGAAAAGTGTCACAGATATGGACCGTTTATTTTGAAAGTGGTGTAAGTCCAATTTCTATAGACATAGGTGGCGGGGTCATGTGGTTACCACACCACAGGATTGTTATGATGTTATAACACAATGTAGACAAAATAATAAATTTATTTTACACGAAATGAAACGAGAGAATTTCGTTCCAACAAAAAATCTACAAAACGCAATTCAAAAACGGATAAGAAAAAATACTAACGGAGAAAAGGTAAACTGGCTGAAAATATGTTGGATGAGGTTTTGCAAAAGTGCACCGTATACTATTTTATATAAAACATCGATGGAGGACACAGAATTTAAGACGTTAGATTTATCACCTACATGTCGGGGGAGATCGCTAAAATTTGAAAGAATCGCCCTGGCGCCTTTGTATAACGATGACCAGACCTATTACATACGAAAAATATAAAGATATGGAGTTATTACCTTATATACCTGCTGTGAATCATGAATATTTCAAAACACTGCCACATAAAGAGCATAAATAAATAATAGCAATATCTTATGTTAAGTATAACAATATATAAATCTAATTAACGTTCAAAATAAAAAATACTACTCCTATTTTATTTCTTGTTATTATTTATAAACGAAATTGGATTAATACAAAATATATTTTAAGTGATATTTAATTTTTCATAATTGAAGTTAAATGATTTTTGCAATTGACTAATTATGAGAATGGTGTAAGTCCATTTACAGCCCGTAAATATATATTATTTCAGTTAAATTCGCCTAAAAGAAATTTATATAATCAAATTACATATTGATAAATTAGTAGAAACATTGCCAGACTTGACATAATTAATTTATATTTTTGAATTGACTAATATGCTAACCTTTAATTTTCTCGAAACCACAAAAAATGGACCTGCACCACTTTCAAAATAAACGGTCCATATGTTTGTAACAGTTTCATAAAAAAATAATTAAAAATATCGAGGCATTACTGCACTTATTCAAAATTCTGGATGATCATATTAAAATCTATGTTTTAATGAACTTGTAAATAATCTTACGCATATTGTATAACTGCAAATAAAAAAGGCTAATGGAACAAGGATTGTGGTAACATTTTTAATTGTTCCGAAAGATTGTTGCAAGAGTATTGTGTAATGTTTCCATTTGTTAAAATGTCTGTCAGTTATACTTTTTCATTTTGTATGTATTCCACAGCTAGACTATGTATTTTGTTCCGCAGTTTCCCGTTTGCTTTGAAATGTTATAAAAGTAACGTAAAATCGATATAAATAATAACGTTAGTAACAACCGTTTTTCAAACATGCGACTCGTTAAGGACAGACTCTTTGAGACGGGAAAACTATTGAACGGCACGACAAGCACTTCTCCTTTCTCTCCTTTTGCTTTTATCACATTTGCTTTAAAAGCTTTTTCATACTGCACGTAGAATGCGCGATCGCAGACTAATTAGCATTTCATTCATCCCACGTCAGTTTATTATACGTGGCTGTAGAATTTTTTGCTTGACTGATCCACGAATTTATTTCTATCTCGTATTGATTTATCTTTTCAACGTTCACATTTATTAGAGAATTTTTTAATTATCAAAGACTTGCATATTCTATGGTGCTTCATGTAATTTAAAAAATAACGATAAAGGCGCATCAATCTTTATGTTGTAACTTTTTAATTTAGTAATTTAGTAACTTATTAAAAATAGAATAATATTTCTGCGTTACACTTTTAATTTACCATGATGTTTTCACAATAATTTTCAACATAAATGTTTTCTTAGCTCTGTAAATTTCCATGAACATGAGATACGTATTACACGCCTTAAATTTATTTATAATTTAATTATTCAAACGTAAGCGAACCTTTGAAACGAATTTTCAACGAAAATCCTCCTTTTTAAATACTATTACCGATTCATTCGCACTTTTAAATAATTATCTGGATAAAAAATTTATATAAATTACACAAAAATAAACAAACGAAATATAATATCTAAATAACTCTCTAGGTGTCTCTAAGTCTCTTGAAGTAACCAATTGCACATTCTAATTTACAAATACGGTCGAGGATGTAAATTATTCTAGCCTGAATCTCAGTGGGTCATTTAGGCACATTCAAGCTATAATCACTGGCAAATTAGTTCTAGTGCAAATTAAATGGTTAACTTGATACATCCTCCGGTGCTATGTGTTTACACGATTGCAAGACCTTAATCGCCAGTGCGAGCATCGGAATGTGTCATATGGCGGATGACAATAACAGTTTGGATTAATTGCATGGTCAAGTGTGTTTACTGTTACATGCGTAACAAGCATGTTCTGCAACCTCGCGAAACAGATCACCGGATTGTGCCTAACAGCCGTGTAGTGGGTTACATAATTGCGAATTATTGACTGCTTGGAACGGAAAGAAGGAGCTGTACTCGAGACGTACAGGTTTCCTTCAGATTTAGTCGGAGACATATTGTATTAGATGTGCAAATAAGTTCCTTCCCCTTCTTTTCTACGATCATAACTTCTGACTCAATCTTTTAGTTTTAAGAAGAATCGTTATGAGCGCTCTAAGAGTTTCCAGTCCTATGCAACAATTTCAAGCAATATGGCGTGCAAGAAGCATCATTTGCGTCACTACTCTTTACATTCCAGCTTAGGAAATCAGCTGTTGAAGCTACTGTGCGGCAGAGAGAACGTTGTATCTTACAGAACATGCAAAAAGTCGTACCAAAGATTTTAAGCCGGAAATTTTAATTTGGAAGACGACGATCGTTCAGGTGCATCGAGAAAGTTCCATGAATTAGAGGAATTGCTCAACGAAAATTCGACCCAGACACAAGAAGAATTGGCAGAAAGATTGGGAGTCACCAGACAAGATTTTATTATATTTTATGTAATAAAATCTTGTCTGATGACTTCCAATCTTTCTGCCAATTCTTCTTGCATCTGGGTCGGATTTTCGTTG